>VWZZ01005615.1:172076-269897 GCA_013399095.1 Psophia crepitans
TTTCCCCTCAAGATTTCTGAAAAAAAAAAAGAGCACTTTTTTCCAGCTTGTCCCTAGACTTTTGATTCACTCCTACATTTTTGTACCTTCAGTAATGACCTGCTGTAGTGTGAATCAAAGTTTTTTTTTAGGATGATACCTCACACATAATTTTAGGGCATTCTTCACACAGCATTGTCCCCTTATGCCACCAATGGTCTTACCCACCAGAAAAGCAGCTTTTAGTGGGAGATGCTTCACTGGGAGGGGCGGTAACTGCCACTGGGTTGATGGACATGAATTAGCTATAAATTTCCTCAAGGGTGAATGTTACTCTAGCAGCGTTTTTAGTGTCATCGCCTGACAGAGAACAGGGAGCTGAATAAGTAGCAATATTCTGACGTCACTTTAAATGCTCTTAGGGCTATCTCTAGTCACACTGTTTATGCAGTTTAAGGTCTGAAACGTGTTACTGCTATCCCAAGATAAGACACAATGAAATGGTGTCTGTAGCTGGTGAGGGTTATTTCTGTATATCAAATTATTTCATGCTACTAGGTTTTCAAATGGACTCTAATTAAATTAAACAGCTTCTTTTTCTTTTTTTTCCTCTTTATCACCACAGGCAGATCGAGACTGTGTTGCGTTTATGGGGGAAGATCTGTATTTATAGCATGAAAAGAATTTGTACAGAAGCCACAGTTGTCTCTCTGCCTGGCATGACATTTTCATTCTGCTCTAATGTTGTATAACTTTCTGGTAAGTAAAACAGGCACAAAGTATTTACCAGCATTTTAAAGACAAAGCTACAGGTCTTCTCTTGTGCTTAAAATGTGATGGCAGGTACTAAAACCCCTTTCTTTCTACTGTGTTGGTGGTTAGAAGTTGAAAGCTGAAATTCACACCTACTGACATGAATCCAAGAGCTAGGGTTTCGAGAGAAATATCAGGCATCCTTCACTGCAGCAGAAAAATACACAAGAAATACAATACTGGTAATATTTGCTGCAGAATTCCAATTACACTTTGCCTTTCATTTGCTATCTTATACGGTTGTATCTGAGCATCTTATAATCTTTCATGTATCTGTCCTCAGAACATCCCCATGAAAAATTGCTGACCTATTTTCCCAGGAGTCACAATAGAGATTGGCAAAAGAAGTTGTTCATAACTTTTCCGATATCAGCCCCTCATCAATTCACCATTGACAAAGGTTACGCAGGGAAATTGGTTTCCCCCAGCACAAAAACAATGCGATTGGAGGCATTCAGTATTGATGAAAGATGCTCTTTTTGTCACAGGCCTTGGCTGGGGAGCTGTAAAATCTGAGTTCAGTTTGTAAAACCTGTTGTAAAATCTGAGCTCAGTTTTGGCTCTGCCAGAGCCTTCCTTAGTGTATGTTCTTGGACAAAGCAGGTCTTCCTCAGCCTCGGTTTTTCCATGTGTGAAATGCACAGCTCTATCTGATTAAGCACTCTCATTAGTGGTCCAGATGTACTGGGACATTTGGGGACAGAAACTGCATCACTTCATAATTGCGTGAATCCAGCAGTGCTTTGCAAATAGCATTCAGACGTCCAAATGGTGGCCTGGGAAGCTTGGCTATCACTGACCTTGTTACTTGTCACTGGGCTTTCTCATTACCATAATCAATAGAATTTGCACCCAAAATAATCAATGAATAGCCACCAGGAGCACTGAGAGCTGTGTATGTAATCTTCTGCTCCAATTCCGTTTGCTTTTTTCTCTCCCGCTTGCACTACAGCTTGCATTGTTATAAAAACCTCTGGAAGTTGAGCATAATAAAACAAAAAAAAATAAAAATCTGATCCAAAGCTAAAGGTGCAGTCCCATTTAAGGTTTCCAGAATAGCTCAGCTTACATGGACAGTTGGTGTTATAGCTTCTGTGGCCCATGCTGTTACTACAAAAATAGTTTGTAACAACAAAAAATAAGTAGAAATGCAGAACCCAGGTTCTTTGTGACTTTCTGGTGATGGCAGTTCAGATTAAGGAAAAATGAGAAACTTGCAGCGAACAAATATCATACTAAAATATGCCCTGTTTTGCTTTGTTAGTTTTCCTTTAACAAGCTGTGGTTTTTAGCCTTCTGCCAATGCTCCACAGTTTTTCAGTGAATTGCTTGGTGGGCAGTTGGCTGATCAGCTCTCAGATCATCTTTTAACGGCGGGAGAGGAATGTACACCAAAGCTCTCCATAGCTGCATAAGCAATATACATGATCTGTGCACACAGAGAAGATTTGACGTATGCCAGCGGTGCCAGATAGCCTCTGTGTGTGCACATCAGCAAAACTATCCATGTGCAGTCAAAAAGCCTTCATCCTGCTCCCGGTTTGGAATCAAGGAGCACTTTGCAAGAAAACAAAACAAAACAAAACAAAAAGGCTGCTGGGGGTGGCCCCTACTACTTGTTCGTCTAAACAAACACGGGCTCATTATGCGGCAGGAGGGAAGATTGTGGTTCACCATGACAGTTCATTTACTCTGACACCTACCTGAGGGACTGTTTAGAAAGAGGGCCATCAGAAGCAGGCTTTTTGCCCAGAAGATTGTCTCTCTGTGATATATGGCCTGCATTCACAGGTGGAGCATCTCCGCCTCAGGGAGCGGATATCTTTGAAGGAGAAAACGGCCGTAGTTTAAAATCATTTTGGGCTTGGCTCACAAAAACAGGGATCACCCACCTGATCTTCATGCAACTGATCTTTGGGAGCCCTTGTTCTTCCAAGTGACTTGGCCAAAGTCTCATAACAACTTAAATTCAACACTAGCAGTAGGAGCTATGCGTCCTCTGCAGCTGCTGTACCTACTAGGCAGAGCCACACCTGTGGTTTGATAAAACCAAGGGTGCTCAGCAGCAGCCCTGGCACTGTGCTCCCACGTCAGCCTCCCCTGTGTTTTCCGTTCAGCACGAGTGGTACGTGGGCAGAGCTGTAAGAGACCGGCTGGGTAAGAAGGTGAAGGCACTGGCTCTCCTTGTACATCTGGACATGAGAATGCTTCCAGATGGCTGTGTGAGCTTTCCAAATAGAAAATTCACGGTCATGTTCAACTGATTATTTGCATCCAGAGAGGTCTGGGACATCTTTCAAATGCTGCCTAGATAAGCAGTAAATTAAAAACCAGCTAAGAATGAGAAGACAGAGGGGAACGATGCCAGGTGTGGAGAGTGGTGGTCTAGGTCTGTTTAAACTCGATACTCTGCCTGTCACACTTAATTCGATTGCCAGCTTCAAAAACAGTGTGCTTGTGCTCAGGGGCCTCAAGGTAGCAGCACTGTTGCGTGTCTGAAGAAAGCGAACACCTGAGCGCTTGGAGGCAAAGTACTTCTCGAAGAACATCTCTCCTGCCTCGTTCCATTCATCACAGAGGCAGTTCTATCCTCCCTTTTAGCATTACTTCCCTTGCTGAGCGTCCACAGGAGCTCTCCTGGCGTAGGATTTCCTGCCCTAACCAAGTCACTAATATTATGAATCCAATCTTATTATTAGTGGTGTTATTCAGGGTGAGCATTTTTATCACAGTTGTGCTTAGAAACCGCTCCCAAATTCCTGGTCGTCTTCTGCATACCCAGTAAATAACAACACCTTTCCAAAAAACAAATGTCCCAGGTAATCCAGGTGAAGCGTGTCACCACCACAGCATTCGGCGTCTTTCTTGCAGTCCAGTCCGTGTAACTGACTTGTCATGTCAAGTCCTGGCCCCAATGAAGTCAGCGGGAACTTTGCCACAAGCATCAGCTGGACAAGGATTTCGTCTCTAATGTGCTGAGTGAGATCCAGAGTAGTTAATGACACTTGGGTTTCATCTTCATTCAGAGGGGCTGAATTTATTTATGTATTTATTTATTTTGGGTTTTGCTAATGAACAGGTGGCCTCTAATTCCTGACTCCTCTTTGTAATGAAGCCATTTGCAAATATGCTGCAGAATTGTTTGCTAAACACAATTTACTGAGCTTTTGGAATAAAAACTACTTAAGATGTCCAAGAGCTCCGGCTGGTGATATGCCTCATACGATCTGTTTTTCAGTAATGGATTATAATTCCAAACACGGCACTACTTATTCCACTCTGTGGAGTCTAATTAACTGTCAGAAATGCATTGTTGAAGGGATGATGGATTAGACCAAAGAAAACATTAATGAAGCTCATTCCAGGCACCCCACGTGAAGACCACAGCTGATGTCACTTGCTGCATGGAGAGACCATTCCTTTTGGTTTCCAAAGCCTCAAGCAGGGAGAACCTCAACAGCCTGTCAATCCCACCCAATTAAGAGCTCGTTAGAAGCACCCTTTTCTTTCACTGTCATGACCAAGGTGATTTTGCAAGTAGCTAGCTTTACAACAGAAACACAGACTGTGGAAAAAGTCTTGACTTCATTATTCCTGACCTGACAGTGCTGCCTGCTAGCAGAGGAGGTGTGAAGTGGCCAAGGTGAGAGAAGAAACCATGCTTGGCAACACAAGTTTTCTGGAAGGTCAGGACCTGCCTCCTTTTGCAGAGTTGGAGACACCTGAAAAATCTGAGCTCTGAAGAACAGACAGAGCATTTGTTTTTTCATGTTGCCACGTGTATCCTCCCACCTCAGGTGAATGCTATGCCACACAGTGACATCCAGCTCTGAAATTGTTGTTCGGATGTGAGCTATGTGTCTTCTCCTGACCATGGCTTGAAGACAGCTGCCTCCAGTCTGGGAGCAGTAGGCTGTCAATGGTGTCTCCTTCCTGTCTGTGTGCAAAAATTTTCCAGGATCAGCCTTTCTCCACCTCTCTTCCTACTGCACCATCCCCAGCAGAAACAGTACAGACCTGGTAGTGGCCTTCTGTACTTCCTCATACGAATCAGGAAGCTATTTCTTTGGAGATCGTACTGGAGAACAGTATTCCCGGTGGTCAGAGCTCCAGTGTCCTGGGCAGCCTGATCTTCTCAGCAGGGAACTGCTGGAAACAAGGCACAGAGCATCCGTTCAATGCTCACCACAACTTGTCTCCTGCTGGCCAAGGCTGTTCCATCTGCTGAAGAGAGGGGAGCATTTCTCTCCAGCCACTCTCCAGCCTTCGGGTGCCAGTTCAAAGGCAAGAGCAGTAAATGTGACAGCATGTAATTAAGTGGGAATGGATACCCGTGTGAACCCAGCGGATAGGGGCGAACATAAGAGGCTGGCAGAATTCCTCTCACCTCATCCAGAGCAGATGGCACCAGATTAGCCTTTTTTTTTTTTTTTTTGGTGACCTTTTAAATAATGAAGCAGCAACCTGTCTAAAATAGCCCCATCTGGATCATATAACCCTAATCTTCCTCAGGGTTAAGCGCAGGTTATCTCACTGTGGGCTGAGGTAAGAGCGTGGTCACTGGTACACAAATTGCATGGCTGGAAATCGATTCTGTTCGGTGACTTCATTTCCACCCATGTCAAATCTGGAATTAGAAATGCTCCTGTCTAGCTCCTAAGCTAGTGGATATTCTACTACTTTTTTTTACTATTAGTGGTTCTCTCCCAACCCACCCAATCTGCGACAGGCTGGAAGAACAAGAGCCTTGGTCTAAATTTAGCAGAAATCACATTTGCCTGGCCTCAGAGCTGGCCATAGGCTTGTAAGAGGGTGGATCAGAGAGTTGGTTGTGGACCACTCTCTATTTCTACTCAATGGCTGCTCCAACTACTTGATCTGCTGCAGTGGGATGCCCTGGGGATTGAGTCTAAGACTTTGGCCTTCCAGTTTCTCCGTCCGGTCTCCGCAGGACCAGCCTGCGAGAGGCTGCGGGTACCAAGATAGGAATGGGCTCAAGGGCGATGCAATAAAGTCTGAATAAAACTAGTGGGATTAAATAAAGCACAGAGAGGTTTACACTATCAGGAATTACATCCTATTAGACTACAGGATAATCCCAAGAGAGGTGGCAGAATGCGGCAGACAGTTTAAACCAAATTGCTTATACCAGCTTGCGAATACTGGAAGATAAAAGGCAGCAGATAAATTAATTAAAAATCCATGGTTCAGACATGCCTTGATATGTCTCTTACTGTCCCTGGAATTCATGAGGAGGGCGAGCAGTACAAAGGCAGTGGAGCAGACAAGGGCAAGGCTCCTAGCATTTCTTTTTGGCATTTGATTGTGTCAGTTAATTTAAGCCAAAGACACTGCAACACAAAAAAACACTGCAGCAAACAACAGTCTTATTTGAACAAGTCGTTTTTCACCTTTTTTATGACTGCATTTATCAGGCAATCTCTGAAATAAAGTTCACCTCACTTATATCTCGTCATAAAGACTCAGTGTCTGCTGGAATGAAAGCAATTAATTGAGGTCTTTTACAGAGAGTCGCATTACTTTCTCTCATGCATCGTTGAGTTAATTATTTAATGACATCTAAATCCTAATGGTTCAAAAGGTCTGGGGCTGTGCTGGAACTAACAGTGCAAAGCTGGCTTTCATCTACTCTTCTCACAGAAGAGCAACTTCCACTTTCTTGTGAAGGAGGAGCTGTCTCTTTGAAATATTGTTGTGGCAGCCATCAAAAGGTGCGATATGAAATGTTTATTCACACGCAGATACCAGATATTAAAGGAAATGAAACATATGTGATTGCCTGTTTGTTTGTTATTCCCCTGTTAAACCCTAAAGACATTTTCCTATCACCCTCTCTTGTCGGATTAGCTGTTGAATAGTATGCATCTGTTTGATGTAGTTTGTTAGTTTCATTAGATAATATTTCTCATTAAGGAAATATCACAAGTTAATTAATTTGTAAAAAGACCTGAACATTTTGTTAATAATGCTTTGGATTTATTCGGTACCTTTTATGTAAGAATCTTGGAGTGCTCTGCAGAACTGAATTAATTAATGATGAAGTTGCATTTTCTATCACACAAGTGTGATCTTGGCACCTTTGGGACTACAGCTTTTTGATTGTCCTTTAAACAGGGTATTTGGACCCAGCCCTGGCAGATGCTGGGTACCTTCGTCGCTGTGACACAGGGACTCACTGACCCTTTGATGGCCTTGGACACACCATGTTTTCATCTCAGCGTAAGTGTACTGACCCTGGTCTTGCAGAATCTTTCTAGGGATGCTTTCTGAGCCATTTTTCTGCATGTTTTACTGCCCAGAAATGGCTTTGTTTTGTGAATAGCCACCACAGTGAGAGTATGGTTTCTGCTAATGCCCCTACCTGCTCGAGTGATATAAGGCTGCTGAGAAAGGGGACTGGATCGACTTGAAGTCCCAAATTAATAGTAAATTCCCAGTATTTCAGATGCCTGTATCCTTGCTCTGAATGCTGCTGTGTGAGTACTTCCCCCTTCTGTGCCAAAGCATGAAAGGTTCCTTGGGAACCTTGGATGTTTAGCCTGTGTAGTTATGCTTTGTTAGGTGCATGAACAAGATCTGCAGGCAAACGGAGCCCGCAGGCTGAGATGAGGCTTGACTTCACTTAGAGTGGCAGGGAGATGCTCTGAGCTTGGAGCTGTGTGTCTCCTATCCTGCTGCCAAAAAGAAGTGAAAAAGTACACGTGGGCAGTATAAGCTTCCCCAAGATAATTTTCTTTCAGCTGACACTGGCTCCTTCTTATTTGTAGCCATTTTGTGAATGGGAATGAATGCCTCTGTTGCACAAAAAAAAAAAAGAAAAAAGAAATGGCTGTTTCTCAAACCCTTACTCCAAAGGCTAGAAACAATCATTCTTCATTGTAGACCAACCTTTATAATGTGTAAATTATCTTGTGACCATCACAATCAGTTAAAAACCTAGCACAGATACATCCACTGTAGCTGGGGAAATTTGAACACATTTGCAAACATCCCTTGTCTGCAAGAGAAACAATAGGCTGAGCACAGCTGCCTGGAAACAGCTCAGCCACCAGCGAACAGCTGCAGCTTTTGCGACGCCTGCTTTTCCGAGGGATGACATCTGTGAAGGTACTGTGGCAGGGCAGCCAGTTTTGTGTGAGGAGAATACCCTCTACGCTGAAATGGTGCGTAAAAGCCCAGGCAACTTTAGGAGCTGCTCTGGAGCTTTACCAAAGAGTTAAACGTGTTCTGGGGATGTGCTGAGGCCGTGTTGTTCTGTTTGACATGGTCTCGGTAGCTTATTTGTTTCGGAGCAGAGGCACTTTAATACACAGGTTGCGTGCGATGGCAGTTGAAGATGAGATGGGAAATCAGCCAAAGAGCCAAAGTTTCAATATGAAAAGCACCCAGAATTTCAAGTGCCTGCCAGAGCAGGATTTTTTCCAGTGCCAAGAACGTGAAAAAAATAGGGCTTGGAAGAGGCTGGCCCTGATTGTCTTCTGACTTGTGCGAACCCCTGTGCTGGAGTACACGTCTTGCTCTGGGAAGGGTAACTCCAGCCGCGCTGCATTAGTGCCTCAGGGAGTCGAGTCCGCTCTCCCTGAGTGCAGGGACTCCTCGCTTCAGCAACGTTTTTGCAGTGCCTTTTAGTAAAGAGCTGTCACAGCCCAGGGGGAGCTCTGAAAATCCTTCTCTTTCGGTAGGGTTCTGCATGCACATCAGCTGGTATTTCTGGTCCCTTTGCTACCCGTGCTGCGGGGGCCCTCCACATGAAAACAGGAGCTGCATTTCTCCAGTGCTCATCATTTCGGCAACGGCTGCCTCCTCCTCTCTTCCCCACCCGTCTAAAACGAGGGCTTTGCGCAGCAGTCAAAATCACAAAGTACTGGAGAAGGGTCTGAGCTGTCTGAAGTGTCTCACTCGGGTCAAAACGTGAAAGAGGCAGTGAGAATCCAGAAAGAAATGTGAGATTTTTCTAGTTCATTTGTACCTACTTGAAAATGACAAAACACACAGATACGCCTGCACAAATTAATGGGAAAGAAAAAAAAAAAGAGAAAAAAAAATCCTTCATGGCCTGTGAAAGAGAAGGATGCCACCTGTGAATCAAAATTCTTTGAAATGCCCTCTCTGGAGCCTGTGAGATTGTGTTGGGGAGAGGTATGCTTGCCCTTTGGTTACACTTTTTCCTTCACGTTTGGTTTAACCCACTCTCAGAGACAGTATCTTTGGCAAGGCAGATTTTTAGTGGGATTTGGTAAGGCTCTGCAGACAAACTGAACCCTTCTCCTACTTCACTGAAAATGCCAGCGAATCTCTGACAGTGTTCAAGAGAAGCATCACGCTTTCACCCTTGCTCAGAAAGCTGTGAGACAGTGATTGTCACACCAGGACTGATTTCACAATAGAACATTTTCCAGGGCATGTTTTTTAATAAAAATACATTTCCAAGGACCCCTGCTACTAAAGACATCAAAGAGGCAGCTTAGCTGATACAAAGGCAGTTGAAGACATACATGAGAAAAGAACATGAACAGAAATTAGCAAGGGGAGTCAGGACTAGTCTGAAAATAACTCGTATGCCTGATATAACAAGAGCAGTGCAATTGTATTAATTATTCCTCAAGCAGTGTTTAGGAAACACTCTTTTTTACCTACTTGCTTTCTGATTCCTTGTTTCAGCCACCACTAACGGGTTCTCTTCCGTTTCCTTTCCTCAGGGAAGGGGTTGCAGTTGAAAGAGAGAGGAGAATGAATTAAATAGATCCACTTTGAAAGTGAATTGTAGCTTTGCAGGTTTCCCAAACTCATACAAGCTGCCCGTGAGATAAAGCTTTTGCATCTGTGGGAGAGAAACAACTGGACAGCCAGGCCGGGAGAACCACTTCCAATACACTTCAGTCACACTTTCTAAATTTAAGTGTCTTAAAGATCCCATTTAGATTCTGTCAGGCAGTTTCTGGTGTTAATTAAATACTGGCTGATTATGGAAAATGTATTTATGGGGATACTAGACCTGCTGATGCCTCTAGGAGTATTTTATAACACAACCCACTTAGAAATAATTTTTTGCATTGATTTTTTCTGTACTCTTTTTTTCCACTTATTGTAAGAATATTATAATGAAAAGAAAGATATTCCTTTCTTAAAAGTTTTCCTGCCATAAATTATAAATTCTCTTCTTCTTAGTGGTTGAGTAGGAGACCGCACGCGATAAATCAAAAACTCAAGTTAAAAATATTTAGGCTGTGGAAATGTAGCAATTTTGATGAAAAAAAGAGACATATTAACATTTTCTTCCCTTTCGCTTTGTGGAGCTAGACACACGTTTTGCTGTGAACAATAATATTTTATTGTGAGTGTCAGCAAGGTAATAGTTAAAAGCTGACAGAGAGGATTAGAGATTCAGCGGCTGGAAATACTCACAAAAACCTCTTTGTGGCTTCCCTGCAGGAAA
This sequence comes from Psophia crepitans, assembly GCA_013399095.1. Classification (NCBI taxonomy): domain Eukaryota; kingdom Metazoa; phylum Chordata; class Aves; order Gruiformes; family Psophiidae; genus Psophia; species Psophia crepitans. The sequence continues at coordinate 182,326 of VWZZ01005615.1, forward strand.
AGCGTCACATAAACGCAACAAGTGCTCGTGGAACTCTGGCAATTTATCTTAAGAATATAGCTCGTGTGAGTGCCACTGCGATGTTTCACTGTCAGTAAACAGCTGAGATAACGAGCTCTTCTTTTGAAGCTTCCGCATAATTTCTGTCTGTCTGTGGGTAGAGGGGAGCCTCTGCATCACTGTCATCTTACAGAGGGCTCCTGGCTTCCCGTCGTGCAGAACTAGTGGCACTGCTCACGCTGGACCTATGCGAGATCCTGGTATAGTTCAACCCTAAGAAGTCTGTCTAAAAATACCATGTAACAGACCAAAGGACCTCCAGATTTGACTCATACATAGGAAATCCATCACAGCAGCAACATTTTGCTTGAAACGATTAAAATCGAGATTCGGGACACACTCCAAAAAACCAGGAAAAATATGACTAAAGCTCAAACCGATCAAATACAACTCTTTTAGGCTGGCGTTTGCCCAAGAAAGCCAGATGAACAACTTTATTTTGCAAAAAGGATGGAGGATTGTCAGAGATACGGTTTAATGTTGCATCAAAGGAAACGTGACCTCTTCTGTTAAGTACAGGTTCCTTGAACATCACGTTGCGCTGCAGATGGCCTGTTCCGGGTCCAGATGAGCAATGCAACCGGCTGAATCACAGAGAGCACTGGATATATCATCATTTGGCTTTTATTTAATACACAATAACATTGCCTCTAAGCCTAAATTAATTGCACAGTAGTACATATGAGTCACTTAATTGTAATTGTTATTACCTTAATTTCTACAATTACAGTGGATAAACAACTGTACTTCATTTTCCAAGTGATGTGGCTTACATTTATAGCACATTTTCTTTCCACCTTGCACATTTCTCAGAGCAATTCTCTAGAAAACGCATATAATGTAAATCTTCCCTAGCAGAGAATTCTGGAGCATTGTAATACGTTGTGCTAGAAACTTCTCCTTCAGCTGTGGCCACCTCCTGGGTGGGATGTGGTGACTGATTAACACCACCCTGCCCTACTAGGCAACAACTTCATCTAGTAGTTGAGGAACCAGTGTCGTTAGCTTACACTCTCTTGTCTTTTTTTAGTGGCTGTACCCCACAAAGAGGTTTATAAATCCATTGTGCCATCAACTTTAGAGCTTTTCCAGACATTGTCTTTTTTTTTTTTTTTTAAATTTGGTAAATGTATATTTTGTAGATCTCCTGCTCCTGGGTTCAGTTCTGGTAGAAGATTGAGCCAGGAGCGTGTTTTCCCGTGACTGAATGGGACAATGTCCTTCCAGCAGCAGAGCTCTAGAGATGCATCAGAGCTGCTCACACACGTAGATCTATAAGCAGAGAGCTCACTGATAACTTTATTTCCTGTACTCTCCCTTCAAGCTACAATCCCTTTAATTACAGGCCTGTAAGATTTTTCAGTAGTTCTCACTTCCCAGCAAATAGTTTGGCTAACAGTAGCTCTATTGATGGACCCATCTACCAGGGCAGAGAAAGAACCAAAGCTCATAGGTTTAAAATGAATGGAGTGTTTACCTGTACATCATTTTAATGGATGGTGAAATTCATTCTCATGATAGACCCATAAATGTCACTTTCTGTCTGCCACAGCAAAATACTTGTGTAACAAATGGCACGCTGCATTAATGCCCAACAAGAGGACGTTCAAAGCAGCCTGACGTGCATTACACGCACTAATAAAGGCTCAACCTGGGATTTTTATTCATTCTGTTGGCTCGGGGAGCAACAGAAACACATGGGTGGAGGCGCAGCAACAAGGAAGATGAATGATATGAAGACAAATATACTAGCCTGGCTTCCCAGAAATGATATCTCTTTGTTGAGCTTGGGTTTATTCCAGATACTCTGGTAGAAACAATTTCTTTTTTTTTTATTATTTTTTTTTTTTTAACCTGGAGCTCCCTTTTCAATTTATACACAACCCACTGTCGGGATGCTCAGCTAGCCTGTGCTCCAGGAAAACTCCAAGACTGCTCAGTTTCTTAACATTAATCAGCAGAAACAGTCACATCCCTGAAACCCCAGGGTCCAGCGAGGCAATGAAATGGAAGCCCGCAGACTGACACAGGTGTGCACGAAAGAAGAACCACAGCCCTCTGTTTCTTTACATCCTGCTTTGCCACAGCCTTTTAGGACTGCAGCGGTGTCTTTGCGCGCGGCTGCAACATACTTTGGACGCTGCGGGCAGTATGCAAACAGTAAGCATCAAAATATATTCAACCTTCCTGGTTTTTCCCAGTGTGTCTGTGTATTTTCCACCCAGGAATACCTTTTCTCAGGTTCCCTTTACTGGATTACCCTGAATTGTGCAGTGGTATAGATATGAAGGCAGCAATACTTTCAACCTCTCCTAGGCTCAGCGGCTGGCGTGCGGCGTAGCAAACAGCATCAGTGCTGCTCAGGAGGGAAACGACGGCAGTTGTTGTACCAGTCCTCAGCTCTGTTTCTGTCCTACTGCCTCTAAAAAGGTTCGTCTGCCTCACAGATCCCTACCGATGTCTTGAGAGATGCCTGTGGAATTTCAGAAGGGTGAAACCAAAACAGAATAAAAAAGAGTTCTTTAGCCATAACTCAAAAATTATGTAGTTCTATAGAGATTAGGTCCTTTCTATACCTGTAAGTCATCTATTAGACTTTAATAGAAAATAATGTCTCGTATAAGGGACTGTAAAATTAGGTTCAAAATGGGGAGAAAAATAGTCTCTCTCTCTAAGTTTCCCATAAGCAGCTGCCTGCTTGGTATTTTTGATGTACTGATCACCCTGCGATGGAAGGGCTGGACGTTTCATGAGCTATAAACAGTTCTGCCACCACTTGAGGCTCTTCCTAAGAAAGAAGTCCTGTGAAAGCATTCTTGAATCAACCTTTTATCATTCAGGAAAGGTTTTCAGTAAAGATGCCTACCGAAAGAGAACACTCACTCTTCGAGCCACCCAGCCTTTCCCTGGCAAGGCAGGTGATAGGTTGGGAATGGGGATTAGGAAGCCCTGATCATGGGTGCTCAAATTAATCCAAGTGTGATGTTTCCCTGTTACAGGGTTAACTGGCCTGGATGGACTATTTGCTAATTAGTTTTCTGTGTTAGAGAAATGTTTGTTAATTTGCATCTTCCAACATATATTATATATAAAATAAGTATCCCCTGGAAAGCAGAGCTTAAAGCTACAAACCGTTTCATAAGAAGAAGCTTCTAGGGACAGAGCTCGTGTAATGCAGAATAGTTTTCCCCCGGCTGCCAATTCCCACAACCAACGGGCCGTTTTCCTCAGCCTTGGCTCCAGCTCAGATAGCCCCAAAGCATCCGAAAGGGCAGCGTTGCTCAGTATTTGGACGGAGTCATATCTCAGGTCTCCATCCGAAAGCCAAGAGCATCTGTTAATCTCTGGAGCGCTGCCGTGGGATCGGGACATGCGGCAATTGACAGGCCCTCAGCGGAGGTGCGATCTGAAGAGTTCATCTGCTGCTGCTGTCTTCTCGTGCTGAGCTGTTGTGCGAATCTGTTTAAGGCAAATACCCTTGCTCCACTCTGATGGCCTCTCCAGCTTTTGTGTGTGAGGAGAGTGGTAATTCCGTAGCGATATTTCAAGAAAGCTGGTTCTCTGTATTAAAGAGCTTAGAATTGTGAAGAGAAAGGGAAAATATAATCTTCTTACGTTATCGTTAAAGGCATCAACTAATCCTGCTGCAAGAGGTGTGATCTGCTGATCGGAAGGAACAAAATTCTGCTGCATGGGAATACATATCGCCAGCTAATGAATACTTCTTCCCTAGTTCCTCCAATGCTTATCTGTCACTGATAAATTCCACATCCCCGCCCAGCTAACGCAGAATCCCCACGTAGCAAATGCTATATCCCTTCCTCTAAATAGTTCCCTTTTTTCGCTGCTGTGTAAATTCAACCTGCACAAAACCAACAGACTAATGACGCTGGGATATAAACGTGCTGCGGATCGGGCCAGAGGTGGCACAGTCAGGCGGGCTAATCATCAGACCGTCAAGGGTCACACACTCAGTTTTTCATCTTGCTGCTGATTTCGTCTGCTGTCTTAGGCAAATCCCTTCACCTCTTTCTGCTTCATGTTATACCCATAGGGAAAATATCAGTATATGCAGCTTTGCCCCACTCCTTTAAAAGCAGGAAAGAAGACAAGTGCTTCTGTGAAGAAGCACCTAGGCATATAGCTGTGTGACAGTGACTATCTGCCCTCTGGTCCGTGGCAGGAGGAGGGAAAGCCTAACTGTTGATTCCTTATTTTTGCAGAGCCATAGAATCATAGAATCACTAAGGCTGGAAAGGACCTCCGAGATCATCAAGTCCAACTGTCAACCTAACACCACCATGCCTCCTAGACCATGTCCTGGAGTGCCATGTCTACACGTTTTTTGAATGTCTCCAGGGACAGCGATTCACCACGAGGTGGGACTCGGTTGTGTGAACTCCCCAAGGAGGAACAGACATGTGGGCAAGGTTAGTGAGCTTCTGGGCAAGAGACTATGGCAGAAAGCGCTACCGGTTTGCCCATAGTACTTTTTTCCCCCCGTGATATGTTTTGTTACTATTACAGGTGCAAACTGGCTAGATTTACCTTGCTGCTGTGTGTTTACAACAGTTCCACCTACAGACATGCAGCAAATTAGCTCTGCTGATAACACACGCTGGTTCCCTTCCCTCGCATCCCAGATCTTTGTACATTCTCTGGGCTTTGAGAGCTCGGTTCTGCGGTAGCTTCAAAAAAGCGTTCCATGCCTTGGATGGATTTTGCATAAGGAAAAATTTAGGCTAAAATGTCAGGGGATGGCTGTAAAGGTGTTAATAAAAGTGGAGTTTCAGGTTTGGTGCCGGTTGTGCAGAAATGTGACCCAAAGCCAACAATGCCTGTAGAGGTGTGTGTGTGCTGGGGACAGTAACAGAGGGTTTAGTTCCAGGGAAAAGGGGTTTCACAAACAGGAATTACGTACAAGTGAGATGAATGCAAAGGGGCTGTTGCTTAGAAGGCTGGAGGGGTTGAAGCATCTCACGTATGAATAAGAAATGTTATATTAAGAAGCCAAAGGCTCATAGGGAACAGCAGTTCTGTGACAATAGCTAGAATTGTCTTGGACACGTGGGCTGACCATCACCAAGTGCAAAGATCCAACAGCTTCTGACATTGCTGTCAGCAGACTTGAGGTTTGCAGCCAGCTGGCAGCAGAAGGTAAGTCTCTTATTTTAACGTTTATTTTGTGCCAGTGTTTTGCAGTGCATCTGAGTGATTGCAGCACTATTCAAAAATGAACAGAATTATTTTGGATTTCCCATTTCTTATCTTTTTTTTTTTTTTTCTTAATGACTTGCTTTTAGTTAATGAAACATCCTGCTGCTTAGGAAAGAAAAGAATAGACTGTGATTTCCAGCCAAATGTGTGTGTGTTTGCCAGTGCCTGTCAGCATAATACCCCATTAGAGTTCGTGCGTGGATCTGGGCACAGGAAGCTGATTGCAGGATCAGGACCTGAGACTCTTTACTTGTCTAGTGTTGTTCATATGTGATCTGGAGTTCAGATTTAGGGCTGACTTGTTGGCCTTTGATCAAGATGTGTGAAAGTGTTGATTACCATCAGCAATCTGGGTGGACGTGCCGGGAACTGATCTAGGAACACATGGGGAGGGAAGCAAACTTTCCATAGCTTGGACTCCACATCTCCATCTTCTGTGGGCTGGACACAGATGAGTTGTATAACCCTGATTGAAAAGTGGGTAACAGTTGTGATATAAAGGAAAGCATCCTTTGTTAGCTTTTGTGGGTGTTTTAAAAGCTTTTTTATCCCATATGTGGGGAGGAAAAGAGGAAGGATGCCTTTGAATAGCAAGCGTGTCTTGGAAACATTTTTAAGATCCTTTTAAATATAAGCTACAGCGTATTTCTAGGCAGTCTGAACTGCTCCGACATTAAAAATGTAGCAACGGTGTTTTATGAAGGGGAAACACTTTTTAATGCGAAAGTAGTGCTATTTTAAAATGAGTTGCTTTTATGAAATGGATGAGGTGGTTTTATTAAAAAAGACCATTTGGGAGGGAAAACTGTGGCTGTATTTCTGTCCTGCAGTATAACGTAAATCTGCATTTCCCCCCCCCCCTTTTTGATCAGTAGGGGCTCGGCTCTCATCGTTTGGGTTTTCTGTGGAGACACTTCAGGCTGTGCTGTGATAGCAGGTACCCGGTACTCCAGGGTAAGGAGGGGAGCAATCAAATGTCAAACGTATCGCCAGCAAGCTAAGGGTGCACCTCTCTCCCTGGGAACCACTCTAGCATCATTGCCAGGGTTCTGGTTCTGGTAGCAAAGGGCTTTGCATTAGCTCAGGAGGAGGACGCGGACCTTGCCATGGCCAAAGCAAAAAGCGGGTGTCATTGCTGCTAGCTATCTGGCCATGAAGCCAGGGGAATGAGAAAGCAGGGAATGAGAAAGCTGCACGGCAGGTGGTTGGTGCAGTTGAGGAGGTTGGCTCAGGCTCCCAGGCTTAGCCGCAGGCTGATCCTTCCTGCCAAAGGTGTGCCTCTGCCGGAGGAGAGGAAAGCATCACCCCCGGCTCGGCCTTCCGCAGGCGTGCCAGCTCCGTGCGTCTCCGCGAGAGGGTTGGAAACATAAACACTGTGTAATTCGGTTAAGTGGGAAGAGAAGGCAAACTCATCATAATAGCTGAAAATAAGAAACCCAAACCCAACAACCACCCCGAAAACAACAAATAACAGCTGCTTTTTGGAAGAGCAGCAACGGCCAATTTTCCTTCTCATAAAAGAGAGCAATGATGTGTGTCTCTCCGAGCATGCTGCAGCTGCAGCCGTCTCTCTGAGCACAGCTCTAACCAAGTTTCCAGAACAATATGATAGATTGTATCTGCATAATCAGAAGAATGCAGGATCCCAACCGAGCCCAACTGCTAACAGGCAATAAAGCCAGGGCACTAACACCCTCACCCCATAAAGCACCTAATCAGTTACCTTTATATTTATACAAGTGCACTGCTTATGGATGTATTCTTGGTTGAGCGTAACGCCTTTGTGCACTGAGTCATGGGGTTGGAACTGTTTGAACGAAAGTTAGGGGACTGCATACTGCTCTCCTGTTGCCTGAGAGCACTCCACTGTTCCTCCCAGCTACATTGCTGTCACGGGAGACTCGCTTGCTGAGCTGTGATTAATAATACTGGTTCTCATCTGCATTACCTGCGCAGCTTGTTTTCTTATTAAAAGCTCTTGTTCCAGGAATTGCATTATTTTCCCAGAATCTCAGTGTGCTGCTTTCTCTCTCCCACCCCTTGTCCCTCGTAGTGAGTGTCACATCTTCATGGTTGTGGGCAGAGAGAAAAAGCTTGGGAATGCACACTCGAAAGATCAAAAAAAGGAAAGCGTTGGGAAAATGGTTGTTTTAAGTGCATCTTGTTGCCTGAAGTTGCGAGTGTGGAATAAGTATGTGGCTGTGGTGCAGAACTGTGAGACGGATCCATGCTTACTCAGAATGATCTTAAGGATAGACTGTGGGCAGCACAGGACCGAAGACAGATTTAAACTTTGCTTTCAGAGGTATAATTCCTCCTTTCCTAAAGTACTCTCCTGGCTCATCTTGGGTATGTAGTGACTTGGTATATGCCCTAGAGAGATGTTGCCAGAGAGGTAATGCTCTACCAGCCCTTTCACTGACCTCAGGTGTTACTTCCATAGCTTCTGTTACTCATCCCAGGAAATTTGTGTGACTGAGCAGAGAAAGAACCCATCAGTCCTGTCACATCACCATCACACAATGCAGTCCATGTAGGAGCTCAGTCTCCACGATCATCTCTGCTCACAGCAGCCGGTACTGCGGCAGTCAGCGTGCGCAAGGGGACCTTGTCTGCGATGAGCCCGGCAGTGTGTGCCAGGGCAGGGTTACACACACCCCCTAAACGCTGTCCACCTGTCTGCAACAACACAGTCGGCTGGAACAGAACCCTCCAGAAAACCCACGTCTGGCCATTCCCTGACAAGGAGTGCCTGAGAGAACGGACGGTGCATATGAGTGTCTCAGCTTACCGCTCAAATTAAGAACATAAATAGTGATGTAGTTCAACTGGTTGCAGACAGCGTGCTTCAGGTTAAGTTTCTATAATTGCTGGAGTTGAAAGCCAATGGAAAAAAACCTCCTAGTGTTTGTTTTGTCTTTAATCATGCCTTTACAAAGTCAGTTTTGTGACTCCCTGGGGTTTAGCTGGATATTTTTGCATATCTAAGAAAGGCAGTGTCGCCTTCCCCCTTCCGTCTCCACTATTTGTCTATTCCTTTGTGTCAGGTCCAGCTGAAGTTGTGAGGTATTCTCTGGGCTGTGGTGATAATTATATTTATTCCTCTGAGACAGTTTTCACTGGGTTTGCAAACAAGCCAGGGCCTCTGAGATCCTGCTGTCCTTGGCCCTCTGATAGCTTTTGAACCATTTGCAAATTTCAAACAAATTTCTCCAGAGCGTGTCAGTCTCAAAGAGACCTCAAAGAAACCGGTATTTTTATTACCCAAAGGGACTGGCAGAATCCTGCATTTCTATAGGCTTCGTAAACATAGGTGGCCAGAGAAGAGACTCCGTTAATCCCACTACCGGGGGCTGTGCTGTCAGATCATCCTTAGTAGAAACCAGGATCTGTGGGGGAGACATTGCAGATGTCCCAGGAACGGGAGAAGCTCTCTGTGAGCTTGCATCTCGCTAAACAACCGTGCCTAAACCTCGATCCATTTCCGTAGGAAATTCAGAGTTCCCTGGTTATGCTGCTCACAGAGTGATCTGAGTGTTAACAGGCTTATATTTTTTATATATATCTTTACACGGTGTTCTTTCACTGTTTAAGCAATATAACTGTCATCTATCACATTATTTGTTTTCCCTTACCCTGAGAAAGGAGTGTGTGAGGACTGGAAGTGGGATAAATGTTGCTGTGTACAGACAGAGCAGGCAATGTCCGAGACACACACCTTGCATCCGTCAATTTGGAAAGCGCTGAACGCTCCGATCCCTTTCCTTCCTGGGGACAGAGATGCTTCGTGGCTGCGTGACTGAAGTTAACTTCATGATTTAGTCTCTTTTACATCTAAATGCGCTGGTACAGCATACCACGGGCATCAGCACGGATGACCTCATGTCTGGAAGAGCACAGTACACCCTCCTCCCGGCAGGAATAAATGCACTTTCTGGATGTTTTGAGATTTGATTTTCAGTGGTGCTTTGTACTGAGCATCTGCCTTTAAGAAAAAGATGAGCAGAGCTGAATATGTCCCTTTTTCAAGGGACTGGGAGAGTTTCCTGCATGGGAAAAAGGTAAGCTCTGGGTACAAAACGATTACATTTAAATACTCTGTTCCTTTTAAAAGTGCATCTAAACCAATGAGATACCTCTGAAAAATGGTGAAGCCTCGTTTAATCAGCTATCTCCTTTACCACGGTTCGGTAAACTCTGAGGGTAGACAAAGGGCCTCTTGCCATCTGAGTTGGGAAAGGACCTGCACCCTTCCCCCCGCCCCCCCCAGCCTTGCAACACAAGGACAGTCATTGCTCTTCTTTGTCAAAAGCTTTAATTCCTAATTTAGGAGGTAATTCTAGTGCAAATTAGTACGCCTTGCAGATAGAATTAGAGTCTGCGTGATGATTTGGAAAATACAATCAATTTACTCCAATTGTTTGCACATGTCAGATCTCTCCAATAATGAAGAATTTGCTCCTCGTGCATGAATACAAACAACGAGCTATTAGCTGTGCGAGATGAGAGCGCCTGTCAGAAACAACAATCCCAAGATGCGACGGGCTCCATTTGAACATCACCGAGGTTCCGCCCAGGTCCGCCCGCTGTAGGTTTTCGTGCAGCAAACCCTGCCATGTGCAGAGGCTGTGGGTTTGAAACGCTGAGTGTGTGGGGAGGGTGACTCCTCCTAGTTAGGGGATGAAAACCCGCTCCCCTGCCCAAAATGATGTGGGAGGGGGGAAAAGGGAAGGCTCTCCATCCTGCTGCTACAGCGGGGGAAGAGAATCCAGTGTTGGGTTCAGGGTGGCACTGCCTCTGCAAGGGGGATTGGCCCCTACCCCTGCCACCGAGCTCTGCAACGTGGCCGGTGTGGCCACGTTACCCAGCCCTGGGCTTCTCCACAGCTCCTGTGCTCCCCAAAGGCTTGCTGCGCCTGTGGAGCTTGTAAAGAGTGTCGCTGTGCAACATCTTGTGAAGTCCCGTGGGACTTTGCTGATGCAACCGTTATCGGTAGCGTAGGTGCGGTTTCTGTCGCAAGAATACATTTTCTGAGATTTTGCCCTGTGTGGCGCACGGACTGGATCTTTAGCGGGTTCAAGGAGCTATGGGCTGTTTCTCCATATGGTGATTTACATCAGCAGAGAGTGTGTCCGGTGCTCCTACCTCTTTTAGAGCTCTTACAGACTATCCCTTTGTTCCACATCCATCCAGGGCTCATTAGAGGGTAAATGGAGAGTGGCTGTTGATCTAATCCTTAATTTCTGGTCTTTTCATGGCAGATCTAAACAGCTTTTTAGGAAACAAACGATATGCATATTTCATGAAATTCATTTCAATATCTGTTTAATTGTGAATGCTGTCTGTGAGGCTACGAGATGCTTACTGCGCCTTGTGAATCATTCGAGCTAGCAAACAGGGAAACTAGGAAACTGGTCATGAAATTCTGAGCTCTAAGCCTTCTTCAGTCTCCTGCTCCTCTCCCTCTTACCTCAGAAACGTTAACTCTTTCGCCTGGCTCCAGCTGAAGTCTGGCAGCCAGACACTTGATTTCTTTCCAGCACAATTTCACGTCTGATTTTTGGCTTTGGGCAGTTTCTAGCCCTCTTTCTGTCCGATACTTTCCCGTAGTTTCTGCACCTCCAGAGTTAGCAGGATAAGTAGGTCATGTAAAACCTCATCCTTGTAATGTTGTACTGAACAGCTCGTTGCTTGCAACCTGGATGACTTTACTGTTTCCAAAAGGGCAGTTTGGCAGGCTGGTTCTTCTTTCAGTCAAATGACAGGGAGGAAAAAAACCCCAGATCTGAGGTTTTAGTGGCTGTCAGAAGTCCCAGGCAGTGACTGCGCAAACTTCTTGCCATGCTGCTGGCTACATGGTATTTTTTCCTGAGTATTGGTAATATGGCAGCTCGTATAATGTGCTCAACCCGCCTCTTTGGAGACCCAGCTGAGGAATCGTGGCTGTGCCAGGGAAAGGCTGTTCCCAGGAGAAGGTTCCCTTTAATCCCCATGATGCCTGCTGCAAAAGGTGACTGCTTTAGCAGAGGACATGCTGGCTGCTGGGGCTGGAGGCCAGTATGCAGAGACCACCTCTGTGCTGAATCCAGGTAGGAGATCCTGGTGGCTGTAAATTACTTAGGCATGCAGATGTTTAAGCATATGTATCCTATCGCTGGGGCCAGCCTTAATGCTGTGGGAAATGTATGAGATGGTAAACCCAACATTATCTGGGATTTAGGATGTTTGCTTTGCAGAACAAGGGATTAGAGAATAGAAAGCTGAAATGACCATCTGTCTGCAGAAAAAGGATCCTGTGAATTAAAATTTCCATGGTCATTTTCCCTAATCTGCCTGACTTTATTTGATATCTTCTATCAGAACTGCTGTCCTTGTGCCCCAAACCATACCACAGTTAATTTTTCCACGCATGGAAGTTTTCCTCCATTTAAGTCTTTCCACAAGGAGCTGCAAGTTATCTGTAGAACACATTTACTTATCTGCTGCTCTTGGAGTGTCCCATTGTTTGCAGCCCTCTATAATCTCAGTGCTTCCAGCACCTTCTATCTTGAAGAATGACAGCTGTGAGTGTGCACCTGGATTTTGTATTGCTTCTACATCTAGTATTGAAATACAATTGCCTCTGGGGTGGAATGACTCATGCTGTTGAACCGTATCACTGCACAATAGCTTAGATCAGGAAGAAAGTGGTAATACTGTGTGCTTATATACTAGTGTTGTCAATTTTTGCAATGTGATTGTGGATCTAATGGTATTTGATGTTTCTCTGTAGAGCCTCTGTTCCTGGAAACATAGGAACCTTGAGCTTTTGTTTTTAAATAAGCTTCTAGGCCTTGTGGCTATAGAGAAGAAATCTGCAAGTGTGTTGAAAGTGTAGCCTACAGATTCACAACCCAGAAACCTGAAAGCCCCAAGCTTATTAATTTTAAATCTCATTATTTTTAAGAGCAAATTATATTTCCCTTCAAGTGGCAGAGACGTAATACCTGCAAAGAGCTAGCAGATCCTTGGTTCTGCGGTGGTGGTGTGCACTGTACACGCAGAGACCTCTACTCACCGAAACTAAAACAGAGATGCGTAGAGTCTGAGTGAAATAAAGTTCTGTTCTTTGTTTTTAAACCTTTCCTTGCTCTCATTCTTTGGCCGGTGTCATTCTGAAGACAGAGAACCCGCCCTGTGGGAGCTTGATTCTGGGTATCTTCAGCAAGACAAAGAGGTTGCTGCGCCCTAAGGAAAGGTTAGATGTGGTACTTAGGGACGTGGTTTAGTGGGTAATAGGTGGTGGGGGGATGGTTGGACTAGATGATCCTTGAGGTCACTTCCAACCTTAATGATTCTATTCTATTCTATTCTATTCTATTCTATTCTATTCTATTCTATTCTATTCTATTCTATTCTGATCAGCGCTGGCGAAATGCCTCCAGTTGTGCTGGCATTAGCATGCGCTCTCAGAGGCTCGCAGGTATCTTCAGAATGAAACACACCACCTAGATTGGGGTTCTCACCCTTGTGCAGGCTGTCTTCCCGCACAGGAGTTTGACATTTTTTTGCTGTACAATGTGTTTTCCTTTTTCTTTTCTTTCTTTTCCCCTTTTTTTCCTTTTTTTTTTTTAAATTTAAGCACAAACCAGCAGCGTCACTTTGCATTCCCTTGTTTACAGCAAGGTGAGTCGTATTTACAGTGCTGGGGAATTTGTCAGGAGCTGCATTCTGTTCGTCATCTGTCTCTTCCCCATTTCAGAAAGCAATTAGCAGGCAGAGCATGTGAATAACAAAATGCGCTGGAAGGGGCTGTTCACCCAACTGTGCCGAACGGAACGGCTGCCTGTCAGCTGCTGCAAGCGACTGACAGCTCTGACACCAGGGTACAGCCCAGGTCCTGTAAACGGAGATGCTCTGGGCTGGCGAGTCAGCAGAGAGAAGCAAGAGATCCACATGGAATAGGCACTGGGCTTCAGAGTGTTGGAGGTGACTGTTTGGGGGCAAATAGTGGCGATTAGGGGCATATAGAGTAGAGCTTGGTCCTTCCTCTTTCCGCGTAAGCTGATGAGCTGGGCACACAGACTTTTAGCAGTGTCCTGAGCTGTTCTTATCTTAGAAAGGAAAAATAGGGGAAATAAAACTTCTTTTGTGCTGATTTCTGCTACTTCTGATGCAGCCTGGGCTGACATAGCATGTGTAACTGGCATTTCAGCCAGAGGAAAGCTGAAGGATGCAGGACAACCGAGCACTGTTTCATGGACATTTAAAAATAAATCGCCTACAAATGTGAGTTAATATTTTACTTCAGTTGCATGGGATGTTTCACTGCCCTTGGAGTTACTGTACTGGGTTTGGATGCTGGATTCAATCAGGGAAGTGTGAAGCAGAGGGATTTTAGTCTGCTTTAAGTGCAAATGTCTGTGCAAACTTAAACGCGGAGCTGCTACAGACTTTTCTATTATTCATATATTAGATGTCTTGGAGACTTGGTATCTCCAAAATTCAGCCTCTCCTCTGTTTGTGTGCTTGGGGAAGGGATGAGATTAGCGCTCTTTTTTTTTTTTTTTAGAAAAGGAGCGTGGTAAGGCTTTTTAAGCTGCAAGACTGAAATGTGTGTATGCTCTTTGTCCAGAGCTGTGCTAGTCCTGGAAGAACAGGTTAGAGTAGTGCCTGACAACCAAAAGGCTTGGGTTTTGCTACTACCCTACTCTGGGAACTTGAGCACACTGCAAATCTGAAGTTTGCACTTCACGAAGGTAGGTCTGGGCAATTAAATCAATTTTTTTGCAAAACATTCAAGTGTTTGGACAGGCTCTGTTCTAAAACAGAACGTGCTGTCTCCCCAGGGTGAGGGACCAGAAGGGAAAGAAGGAGAGGAGAGAAGGAGCATCCTCTTATCCCAGGCATTTGGATACTTCCAAATCTTTTCCTTCCCTCACAGATATATTGTGGCATCCTTCAAGTGAGTAGGTCAGCTGAAAAGCTTCATAAAGCTTTGCATCCATCCAGCTTACTATAAAATAATAATCATACCATTTAGGGTATGAAACCCATCAGTATTGCCCGAGGGTAGATGCACCCTTGAAAGGGAACGTTAAGAGTGTTTTTTGAGAGCAAGAAGGCGGCGGAGAGGATGGAGCTGGATTCAGGCGACAGCTCCTGAGCGTGATGCTTTCTGATGGGTAGTGGCAGCTCCTTCCATCAGCTGGTACCTGTGGGAATCCATCAGGCTTCCCACCTGAGGCCACAGCGTAAGGGTGAGCGGAGGGCTGCCTGCACAGGCAGCTCTGTGAACACCCTGGGCACGAGCCGTCTTCTGTGCACAACTTTGTGGGTAGATCTAGAGCTTGGTCTCAGGAAGGATAGGGACTGAAGAGCAGCTTTCCCAGGAGTGGCTGTGGGCAGAAGCCCCTTCTGTTGATCCAGATGTGTTTGTGGCAGTTGTTTCCCCAGTGGGAACGGCACTGTATATCATATAGATTAGAAATTATGGTCTTCCCAGGGCCGTTTCCCAGTGGAGCACTGTGTTTGCTCCTTTCATTTTGAGGGAAAAAATGTTATTCCTGTCCTGTCTCAGCTGCTGGTGGAGAATGTTTGCACGTATCAGAGCTCATCACGGCAATTTTTAATTTGCCTGAACAGGCACGAGCTGCTGAACTGTCGCAAGCAACAAAAACGCAGCGCGGTGTCTTGGTGCTACAGCTTTGGGGCCTGAAGTGAAGCGTCATGACCAACCAAGCCTCTGAGCACTGTTGGTTTGATTCTTTGTCTTATACTGGCATTGAGCAGCTGCATTTGTTGCAGCAGAGACGGCAGGAGAAACTGGGTCAGCACTGAACTTGGTCTTGGCAGACCTACGTTTATTTAGTTCTAGGGACACTTTGAAAACATCCCTGTGGCCCAAGGAAGAGTCCAGATCCCATTCCTGTCTCTGCCGTTACGCCTCTGTGGGAGACGCATTGCAGCAGCCGTGCAAAAGGGCCTTGAGATTCAGCAACAAAGCGGTTATTTACAAGTGAGATGTCCATTGTTTTTATAATAGTGTGTTCCTTTGAAATGATGGGCTCAGCTCCTTGGCAGAGGACACTGCTGGATGCGAATGCCACCGCACAGCCTGCACGTCCGCAGACACCGCGGCCATAAATGCTCTGTGCGCTGGAGACTGCCCAGCTTGAGAAGCTCAGATCTGTATTCCTGCAGGAAGAGTGCACGTCTGCGCTTGAGCCCAAACGCTGTGCCTTTTCCTACCGGTGGGTATGTCATCAGTGTATGCCGTGAATAAGATTGCTCTACGTCTGTGGGCTCTGCAAGCGCTGTAGTCCTTTAGGTTTCAGCCAGGCCTTGAGCTGTTTTCTTCCCCAAGGGACGTGGGCAGTCCCTCACCTCCACTGCGGTCTGCTCACAGATGGAGCAAGACTTTATCTTGCTCTTGGCTGGTCTGCTTCAGATTTGTCTCTCTCTTTCTAGGTGGGATTGAGTAGCTGGGAGATAGGGGAGGAAAGAGGAACGGAGAGTGAATAATGAGGAAATGTTAAATTTCTGTTTATGAAAAGCCTGTTTGATAAGTTGGTAGCCATTTAAACAGCACTCTTAATAAAATACAGTCTCTCAGAAGGGCCAGTTCAATTCCGTGCCGTACACGGATTTGCGGTAGCTGAGATGGATGAGATCCTTCCTCTGCTTTCATGAGAGACAATTTATTTACAGGGTGATGCTGTCAGACCTGCCTGAACACTGCCAAACCAGGCAGGTCTGCAGAACAAGCTTTTGTTTGGTTTGTATTTCTGGCTTCTTCCTTCCACCAAAGTGGCCCTGCTTGTGCTGCAAGCTTTGTTCTGAGAAGTATTAGATGGTCAAAAGGCAGGCCCCGCTCTCGCCTGCCAGCTAGTCCTGACTGATGCTGCATGTGTTTGGCAGCGCTGTGTGGGATGGCTCAGAGCAGAAATGAGGACTGCAAAGGTGTTGTTGCCTTCACCTCCATGGAGAATAAAAGCCTGATTTCTCTCTTTAGCTGGGAATTAGTCTGAGGAGTGACTCACTCTGCCGTCCAAGTAGCTAATGCTGCCTGAAGGATTATCCTGGCTGCTGCAGCTTGGACTCCCCACTCACATTGTTCCAGTTACTCAAGTGAGTGGCACTTGGCCTTACTTAAAATTTGTAATTGTAGCTGCTTTTTCTTCGCTGCTTGCTAAGCTAATGGGATGATCAAAGAGAGACACGGGAAGATCCACTGGGAAAAGTCAGAGGTCTTTCATGGCATTGCCAGAATGCCAGGGCTCAACCTAGTCTAGCTTGTGGCATCATTTTCTACCAGGAGAGATCAAACACTGTGAGCTTTGGATCTACTATCTGTAGGAGATTCATGTTTCTGTTCCACTGGAGCCTGGGGCTCAGAAGTAATGACCTGGTGAGAGGCACAGCAAAATAGTGCATGGAAAGGTCACGATAACAATTACAGGAGAGTAATAAAAGCAATTAAGTATTCACGTCAGCTTATTCCTTGTAAGGGTGGAGATATCCCATTTTAGAGAGGAGCAGAGGTCATGCCATAGAAAGATGATGAGCGTATTTGATGTGGCAGGTGATGGATTCCCTGACTTGAGCAAGGTGAGCGTCCTTTTCGTCTATCTTCAGGGCAGTGCAGGAGCAGGAGTCAGCACAGATGATGAAGAAGCCTTCCCTTACACCTGCTCTGAAGGCAGTGAGGCAAGAAGCTGCAGGACTTCCTCATGCTGTGGAGGGGAAGCGAGCATCTGTGCCAAATCCCCGCGGTGGTACCAGTCCTCGAGGGAGAGCGCGAGCAGCAGGATGCTGGAGCTTTCAGCATCCTGTGTGCAAAGATGCACAATCTCTGTGGCTTCGACATCTAATTCTGCTGCTGCGATGCCTCTCCGTTCCTGGGCTGAATCTAGGGGGTTGGGAACATTCCTAACACCAGAGGCTTTATCTGCCGCGCTGCAGGATTGTTCCTTCATCTCTGCCAAAGGGTTTGTAGCCTGCACCTTCTACTACGCAAAGGCGACATTTTGCTGCCAAGGTGATGGTGTAACTGAGATTTAAGGCCTGTGTGTGTGCAAAACCCTGCAGTGTTTGAAATGGAAGTAGAAACATCATCATCCTCAATCTGTTTCTTTGTATGGTTCACAAGGGGACTTCTGGCTTTGAAAAGAAAACGCGTATCCTGTGCCCACAGGTTAAGTGTCGCAACGCTTACTGGTGCATTAACGGTGTTTGCAGTGCAGGATTGATGCCAAAGCATTGGGTGGGTGTGTACATCCATCCCATCAGCTGTGTCAATGACAGCGTTGTTGCTCTTGCAGTGGGTGAGGAAGCAGGCTCAGACTTCAGTGCCTTGCACTTTTGGAGTCAGCGGCAGAGCTGGAAATAGGACCCTGGTGCCTTGGCTCTCAGTCCTCTGCTCATCATAGCACTGCAGGTGAAATGAATGCCTCCTCCAACCTTCTACTGCTCGTGCCCAGCGCTGGGAGGCCCATCTCCTCCCTCTGGGAGCAGCTGGAGCGGAGATACAGATGGAGAGCTGTCACTGCTGTCTGGGGCTGGAGAAAGTCCCTGCGCTGCTCATCTGGGATGCTGTGGGGATGTCCGCTGCTCCTGCCGAGTCGGAGGGACTGCAGCAACACTCCCCAGACCGCTTTTGTTTTGTTCTCTGGTTCTGTCAGAAAGCAGCGTGCTTCGCTCCCTTTTTGTTGTCGGTGGCAGTGGGGTTTTTTTGTTTAGCAGCAATTTTGCCTTTGTTGCCAAAGCTGCGAGTAGGGCTGGGCCGAGTGAGGAAGCGTAATTAAAGTTTGCTCAGACAAAGGCGTTTGGTGACGAGACGCAGTGTTGCTGAATCCACAAGGGGCACAATTAACTGATAAGAGTAAACTAATTGTTATTCATATTAAATTAGGGCACAGGTGATTTGGAAAATCTATAGACACTCCCATATGCTTTGCGATTTTGCATTGCAGATTACGGTTTTATAAGGCCCTTCTGGGAGTCGGATTATAGAGGCAAAGTGTGGAGCTGGATCTAAACTGAACATACTCTTTCCTGATTAACTACATGATAAAAACATAAATGTGCACATCAGAGGATTTATCACTGTGTTTGCATACTAATTTTTCTTTTCCAGGCATGAACACAACAGTTTTTAATGGATCCAAGCGATTCTGTTCAGTGGCAGCTGGGTAAACCCGGGCAAGGTGATGCGATTCCCGTGTCGTCACCTAATAGCTGTGAGACGGAGGTTAATAGCAGGGAACTGGCGTATGGCAGGGCCGTGACTGCCACAGGGGTGGCAGGAGATGCTGAGGTATTTGCTGCTGGTTCTTTTGTGCCGTGCTGTCGTGGTCTGCGACTATTTCTAGGCGAGAGGCAGCAGGGCCGTGCTCACGCTGGCAGGGTGAGGCGGGGCTGTGACGAGGTGCACGGGAATGGCAGGCTGCTGGAGGCTTTGGTGCAGCTCTGCATCAGGCTCTGTTGCTTTAAAACAGCTCTGAAATGAATATTTATAAACAGGACACGAAAAAAAGAGTCTAAATTGCTTGTGTGATCTTGGGACATGGGAGATATGATGATTATTTATGTGCTGCTGTGTGTCACTTTATCAATTCATTGTGTTGCAGTCCCAGAGTGTCGCAGGCTGCTCTGGAAGGAGGTTCTCTCTCAGTAAGATCCAAAGCTGCCTGGTGAAGCAGCGGTAGAAAATGTGGGGACAACAGAGCAGGAAATGGGGCAGAGCACGCGTCAGCAGTGCGGCTAAAGTGTTAAGGCAGAGAGAAATGAAGCCCTTTGGCTTGGACTTGCTGGTAAGTCTCCTGAGCCCTAAAGCCAAAATGAACCTGTGACTTACTGGAAATCCCCATTTGGGGTTGTCTCACTTAACACACCAAGAGACCCAGCAGTAATTCCAGCAGTGCCTGCGTGCTCTCGCTTCCTCTCCTCTCTTCTGGTCTCAAGCTGTGGCATCCCGAGGAGAGACAAGAGTTTCTGAGCTGTGTGATGGGTGCGTGGAGGGTTGGGTGGAGGGTTTGGAAACCAAGCTTAGTTACAAAGCCATGTGGAGAGAGCTGGAGCGCTGCTTATGTTTGTTTGCTAAAAGGGTGCTTCCCAATAAATTAAAAGCCCTCAGAGAACAGTTTGGATGTATGTGATTTAGCACCGTCTGGGTTGCGCTGGTCTCTGAACAATCTCTGCCTTGGATTCTGGCCAAGATAACGATCGGAGAAAGGCTGTAGCTGGACAAGGAGTCCAGGGGTTATTGAATCACTCCTGCCAACTCCCAGCTACCTGCTAAACTATTTCCTCTTAGATGTTCCCCTGAGCTAGGTTTACCTACGATGGGTCTTTAGCCTGTGAAGAGGTTTTTTCCCAAGATATTAAGAAGCATCACTGTCCAGGGGAAGCTCTGTGAGAAGTGTAGCTCTCCTTTCCTGGGCTCTGGACTGATGCGGGCTCTGTCTCTTTCAGCAATGCAGAGAAGAGGGGTCCTGCATTAGGCTGAGATCTCTTTCCTGGAGGAAATGCCAGTGGTGAAACGCCAGGCTAGGGCTTAACTTGTCTGCCGATTTGAAGGGGAGAGCACCACCTGCTGATACATCACCACGGCTTTTTCTTTGGGTCTCCCCAAAGCTTGCTCTGACCTGCTCCTAAATGTGCTTTGCGTAGATCTGCCAAGCATCCTGAGGGCGTGCTGACTCCACACCTCAGGGTGTATAAATGCCACCCATACGTAAAGAGCCTCCATGGGGTGAAACAGGTCCTGACAGGCAGCGCTGCCAAGGAAGAGACCATATCTTGGTTTCAAGGTAAAGACGGGCCGTACTCAGGGACTGCTTTTCCTCCAAAGGTCCTTTTGGATATTCATCGTATTGGGTGGATCTGCCCCTCTTCCAAAGCCTGTTGTCGGTGCCCGGTTCCTTGCGTCTGTCTGAGGGCACTGCTGGGAGATCAGTTTGTGCCTGTCCGCTGCTCACTCGAAGGCTGGCAGCAGCAAGTGGAGCTGGGTGGTGAAGAATATGTGAAGCCCATGAGATAGACTTTCTGAGTGGAACATAAGGAGATTTTGGATGGGATGACAGCTTTTATTGTTGCTGTACCTTACCAGAAGAAAAAGAAACCTTGGCTTCAGAGTAGATTTGTCACAGAGTTCTGCGCCAGTTCTCCCCCCGCCCCTGAAGCTCAGCAGACTAAAAGGCTGGCAATGGCTCACTGTAGCACAGCAACAAGGGCAATAGCGGCATGTGCTGGAGACGGTCTGTGCGAACAGCAGAACGTGTTGCTCCACTCCATAAGAAGATGATGCTCTGCTTGAAAACCTATTGGCCTCCATTTGGCCCGTGGAGAATAATACCTGGGCTAGCACGTGCTTGCTGGAGGATCTTTCTGCCCGATACGTACATGTCAACCGAAGTAGGAGTGAGGATCCATTGCAGAGCATAGGGTGGGCGGTGGTGCTTAAAGGGAGCACCAAAAATATGTTGAGGAGTTTTGTTGCATGGAGAGTTCACGCGAGTGGTTGGTTTGATTCGTGGTTATGAGCAGGTACTGCTCAGCCCTCCTGTGGGAAGAAGGGGAATTGCCTAAGGCTGGCAAAGGGGCCAGATTGAGGGTTTTTTTTTTCTCCATGGCCTCTCCCAGAGCCTAGGGTCCTTCTCATCTGCATGGCAAGGTGAGACTGTCAAATGAGGTTCTCCCTGCCTAATGTCAGGGTTGGCTCTGAAGAGCTCAGGCATGTCATTTCGAAATCTGTCCTGTCTCTTTCCTTGGCCTTTTTCTGTGGGTAGTTCGATCTCAGGTCTTGCACCACAAGGCAGTAATCATCTAGAGCCCAGCCTACAGACTGAGGAAACTCCCAGAAAGCCTGGGGCAAGGTAGTTCCCATGTTCGGGCTGCCCGCGGCCTGAAAACGAGACAGCGCTGCTGGAGGGAGTGAAGCTGTGATCCGGGTAGCGGGGGAAGCTGCCAGCCAGGTGAGATGGGGAAACATGGACATCAGTTCTTGGGTTGCTGCAGCTGGTACGCTGCTCCCGCCCAGCAGCCCAGCACCGTGCACCCCTCAAACGTACCATGCTATTTGCTGAATATTTGCCCTCGTGCTCTTCCCTTTGCCCTGCACTGCCTCGGCTAACGAGGTTATTGTTAGCCGGAGAGAGGCGTCCGCTTGTGTTTGTGCCTGGCTGCCGCGCGGTTCCAAGCAGAGATCCTCCTGACAGTGCCAGATGGCGAGCCGCAAGCAGCGCAGGGAAGAGGGGGGAAAGGGAGCTGCAGCTCTGCCCCCTCCAGAGAAAAAAAGCCTGGTGGGAGTGTGTCTGCTCTGGCTCTGCTGCTGGCTTTGGAGTCTGGAAGGGGGAGATGGAGCATGGTCAAGGAGTGGGCCTCCGGCCGGCTGGAGCAGGCAGCGTGTCAGGCTGTGAGCACCTAGTTTAGGTTTTCTTGTGCCTCCAGTCTTGTGGTGATAAACCTTACGTAAACCTAGCCGGAAGCACAGCATTAATATTTAAAAAATGACATTTAAGGTATTGAACGTACGCTACGTTCTCCGGAAGAATATCTGTGTGTGTGTGTGCGTGCACACACTTGGGGCTTTGTTTTCCTTTTGCAGTGGATTGTTGTGTGTATGTATTTTACTCGGGGTATTTTGTGCTGTTATAAGAAGGGGGAGGGAGCGGGAAAATGCTGCTCTGTTTATATACACTGCTGTCAGCAGCGATGCTGCGCGTTTCAGATTTGCATCCTCTGTGAAGCACTCTGGATTCCAGGGAAGCAGCACCCTTCCCCCTTTATCCCAAAATCCTTCGGGAGGATTGCCTGAGCCTCTCCTCCCATACCCTCTCGCTGGCAGGCTTGCCCTCTCCTGGAATTTGGCTCTGGTGAACGTGGCTCACTCTGTACCCAGCATGCAAACGAGTCGATATGCTGAGGTTCAAAGGGACAACCTTGGAAAATGTCAGAGCAGCATCTCTGCGCCGTTGTTCTGCTGCTCTGATCACAAACAGGAGCTCTGAGGGAGTCAGGCTGTAATTTTCAGCTGGGGAGGCGCGGGAGGGACGCGGCAATGTCCCTCAGCGTGTGTCTGTGTCCCTCCCGAGCTGCTTTGACACTTTTCCCAATGCCTTTCACCTTTGTGAGTCTTCAGAGACACTGATGCGGGGCTGAGCCTGAAACGTTACTGCTCACCCGTAATTTTTATAGATCTCAGGTGTAACACATCTCCTTTCCCTCCTCCCTGAGTTTTTATGCGTTCAGGTTTTGTGGCAGGAGTGTTTTTATGTCTCTTCTCCCTTGCTTTCCCCTCTCTCACCCAGCCCTGAAACAGTCAATGAATGTGCCCTTTCTCATCTCTTGGTATAGGCCTCAGGGGACAGTTCCTTCCTATCCATCTCCTGAATGCCATAACAGGAGGTAGCCTGGGACATGCTGGAAAAGCGATGAGTCTGAATCCGCCCTTTTGATATAAGTGGACATTATGCATTTTTAATAGATGTAGAGTTCACTGAAACCCTTAGCAGTAGCTGAATTGGCACAAAATTCTCAGGCAAGTAGACTTTGGAGCTGATCTCTCCCTAGGTACCTTGCAGAAAATGAGACCAAGGACAAAAAAAGGCCATGTTCCCTTTGATTGCAAGAACCGCCTTGTTTTGCAGAGGAGGTGGCTGAGCAGAAGCTAGCCCGGCTGTGCTGTTCCTTTAGCTCTGCATGAAGGATTCTGGATTGGCAGCCCTTGTTCATCCACAGAGTAGGTGCAGTGTGAAGGGAGAGGCTGTTATAGAGTGCTTTCCTTCAAGCATCGCTCTCCATGGACAGTATTTGAGCACTGGCCTGCAGACATCATCTCCCAGCTTTGGCCAGTGCGAGCCTTCCCAGTCTCAGCGAAGCTCGCTTCCACCTGAGCGGTGGTTTGGGGCTGTGCGTGGAGTTCTCCAGCTTTCTTCACTTCAGGGGGAAAGAGTGTGGGAGCCACTGTCCCCGTCCCTGTGATGATGTAGTTAGGATTTGTCAGTGTGTCTTGATGCTTGCTAATTTGTGGGTAATGCTTTGACTTCCAAGCTACATAGCAGACATCTCTGCTCCCAGGTACCCCTCGAGATCCACAAGTTAAAACTGGGGTCTGAATGCTATAGGTTCAAAACGAAAAGCCTGGAGAAAACGGTGGGAGTCCCTGGTGAAGATCGCTGAGATTGCTCCACATTATCGACCCCAGCTCCCTGAGTACTGAAGCTCTTTGCAGTAACTGGAAGGTTGTGGTTTTTCCTTCATTGTTGCTTTTTTGGTAAAGCATAAGTAAATCTCTCTGTACCTCCAGGTTACCATGGCACTGTAACCTTACCAGATCTGGAAGAGAGGGAGTAACAAGGGAGTAGCTGTAGCTGTGGATCTGTGTATGTCCACTGAGGAACATGTAGCCAGGAAGAGATGGTGGTATGTGGAGGGGGTTGATCTGGTTGGAAGCAGGTGAGTGGGCAGCAGAGGCAGGACAGGTAAAAGGAACCCCTTCAAGCCCTGCACCCTCCAAGTGGTCCCTGTGACAGAAGGGAGTATATACCTAGGGTCCCACTGCCTTGTCAGAGATCACAGAGGTGTCCACTGGGCTTGGTGCGATTGTCCCCAGATTAGGGGCGGCCCTGGTCACATCCAGAGCCACCTTCCCACGGGGAAGGCGCGTTCCTGCTGTCCCTTGCCCGGTGCCAGGGCCCTTAGGCAGCTGCCACGGTGGATGTGGGGGTACCTGGACATTTGGGTAGGGGCAGCTGAGTGGGGCCATGGAAAGACATGGTGCTAGACAGAAGGAGAGTTGCAGGAGATCTAACAAGTGGTGCCTGCTGCTTGCAAAGCCCAAGTGGACTCGGCTGGGGAACCATCAGTCTGGGCATGGAGGCGTGCACAATGAGGAGCGGAGGGTGCTTCCGCTAAGGTGTGTGTGCAGAAAGTGGAACAGAGCTCAGCCTGCCTTCCTGAGAGGCTGGAGAGGAACCTTGCTTTCCACCTAGCATATGGTCACTGCTTTCTCTCAGAGAGCTGCTGAGCCTTCTCACCAGCAAGACCCTTCCTTCACACCCAGCCCTTCTTACCCTCACATTTCCCATTTGCCTGCTCTGGGAGCTGGGAGAGCATCTCCCCTAGCCCGTGTCTGAAAACTCAGTGGGTGACGCCAGGGAGTGAGGAGAGCAGGAACCAATTCCTTAAGGGGCCATCTCAGAGCCTTCCCCGGCTTTTCCTCCCATCGTCGCAGGGAGAATTGCCCCTGCCTAAGCGGAATAAATTGGTACAGACCATTAGCACCGCAGGTCCTCCTCTGGTGGGGGGGAGGGAAGGGGCTGTCGGCACTGCTCTGGATACAAAGCAGCCAGCCACGCTCTGGCTCCTTCCTCCCACACCCCATTGGCCTCCTCCTCCTCCCTGTTTGCACGCTCCCTCCCTCCCTCCCTCCCTCCCTCTTTCACTCTCTTTCTTTCCCTCAACGCCACGCTGCAGAAAGGCAGACCTGGGGAACGGAAGGTCCACAGAGGCAGTGGAGGAGGAAGGAGCTCTCCAATGCTGTTTCTTTGCGAGTGAGACGGGGAGGCAGAGAGGCGATGAAGGAGTGTCTTGGTTGCTGCCTGGATTAAGAAAAAATACGTTAAACAAAAATTAAAATAAAATAAAAAATCCTGGACCCAACAAACGAAGAAAAAGGGAGGAGAGAAGGAGGAGGAGGTTGCTGGGGGGAGCCCACTCTGGTGGGTGAACAGCCGCTTTGAATCGTGCCTCTGTTCCCAGGGATTAAAGCATGAATGGGAGCAGCTTCCCAGCCACGATGGAGAGAGAAGGCGATTCAGGCTATGGGAATAAGGTAACTCTTGCCTCTTGCAGGCGTTGCATGGCTGAGCTGAGCAGGACAGAGATCCTTTATGCACAAGGCTCTGCGTGTGTGTGTATGTGTGTATGCAGCGGGCAGGGAGTGGGAGGAAGCAGGGAAGCGATTTTTCTCCCCCTCCCAGCGTATTTAAAGGATGCAGAATGGGTCCCGGGGGCTGCAGTGCTGGAGATCACTTTGCCCCCCTTTCTCAGGCTGGGTGCCTGAGGATGCCAGGCTGCTCTGTCTGGGGAAGGCTGGCTGGGCTACAGCGAAATACGCCCCTGCCTCACCTCCAGGAGCACTGTGCTCCCAGCCTTGCCCTCCCAGACCTGTACCTGCTCTGGGGCTCCCCTCCTGGGCTTGCCTGCAGCTCTGGGGGAAGCTGCGTGGGGACAATGGCCCCGCACCCTTCCAGCCTGCCGGTGCATCTGTGCAGATGGGAGGGAGATGAGAGACGCCAGAGAGAGTTGCTTTTCCCTTCCCTTGGTCATCCTCTGCCTTTTCTTCACCACGGAAAGGGATGGGATTTAGGAGGAGGGGGAGCTGAAATCCCTTTCATTCGTGCCAGCAGTGGTGAGAGCCAACTTTGAGGCTGCTTAAAGGGAAAAGCTTTCTGAGTGCTATCTTTTGGGGGAAGAGGAGATGGCTGAGCGATGCTTTGCCATCTGAGGAGTGATCTCTGTGTCATGTTATGTCGTGGGAGTGGGTGGGGATGAAAAATAGTGATTATGTGGGAGAAAGTCCATGGTGATGAATGAAGCTGTCCGTAAATGATGCTTTCTTTTTCCCTGCTGGGCCTCTTTCTGATTCAATTCCTGGGTCTCTGACCCTGAAAGTCCTAATTTCGCTCAGTCAGACCAGAAAGCACAACTTCAAATAGTGTTGGGAGGTGGCTTAGCCCAGATGTTTGGGAAAGCACTGAGAAGAACCTGATGTTTGCAGCTGTGGAGTCCATATCCAGTGAATCCCAGCAAGCAGCAGTCTTGGCTGGGCGTCCCTCGCTTTCTTTGGCAGGATCTTGCTGCTGCAATATCCATTTTTTCTGTGCTGTCCATCAGATACCCCCTCCTCCCCTTGCCTTCAGGGGTTTCTTGATGTGTCTTGGCGTGGGGTTAGGAAGCATTTGCTTTGGTTACTTAGATAATGACATGTCACAGAAGTCCCTGCTTATGTGCACACAGTGCAGAAAGTCATGAGTCCCAGCGTGCTGTCAATTGACGTAAGAGCTTGTCTACACGTCTAAGGAGCTCACGGTCCAATGTTTGTTATGGACTGGAAAAGACTATGCAGTGTGTTGCATAGGTCTGTACGTACTCACCTAAATTGTTAGTGTCCCTGAACATCTACAGTGATGTACAGAACACCAACTTGTGTAAATGATGGTGTGTTTGTGCGGGAACAAGGGCTGTGTAAATTTATGGTAGAGCTTCAAGCCATTCTTTCATTTCATGAGTAATCCTTGCTCATATGAGGACATTCTCCTAACTCACTGAGATGCATTGTTTGTCTTGTTTGGTAATTAGTCCTTCTCTTTACACTGATCTCTAATGCGAATGAATTGACCAAGGTTTGGCTAGAAGGTCACAGTGGTTGGGATTGCTTGGGTTACCTGACAGAGTTGGGATCGAAAAGGTGTGGGAAAATGGAGGCACTTGGGAAAAGAGAGTAAAATATCTTCTTTCTGTATACAGCACCCAACTCTGTTTTCTGTGTCAGCTTCAAAGCACTGAGGAATATGGAAGATGTTCTGGTGAAGGAATGGAATAATTAGATGGTGAAAAAGAAGGTTGTTTCTCCCAGGAAGGTTAATTCAGAGACAGGGACCAAGAGTTTGGGAAATGGCCAAAACCAGCAGGACAGTTGATGCAACTAGAATGGGAAGGTAGCTGACCAATAATTTTGTTTTCCTGGTTGAATATGTATGAAAGACAGAAGAAGAAAAATGAAATTGGTGACGTTGGCTCTGAGTACTTTCCCATGCCGTGCAGCTGAGTTATAAATCCCTCCCTGCACCCCCCCATAGGCGTTCCCAGCGAAACACCGTCAGCTTCTCCGGCAGAGCGCTGAGAATGTGGAGTCATTAGCAACGCAGTAACAGCTTTAATGAGAGCTGGCTCCCTCTGAGCCAGGCTGACCCAAGGAAGGTGCTAAGCAGGGGACCCAACCTTCATGTCATTTCAGTTCTCCAGGGCAGCAAAGTGAGAGGGCACCTGTAAAAAAGGGTGGGGAAGCTATCCCACTTGTTAGTTGGCATCCCAAAGTTTCCTGACCTACTGAGGTGGCTCACAGTGGAGAGTCAATGCAAAGTGGGGATAGTACCCCAACCCTTGGAAGGGACTGTCACCTTGCACGTGTCACGGGCCTGACGTGGTGCCACCGGGGTCAGCGATTCTCTTCTCCTGTGGCAGCGCCTCACAGAGCTCCAGCCAACTACAGCGATGCCTGGATTTGCTCCCTTTCCTCCCGTGACCTGCAGTGTTGTTCTGCGTCCTTCTGGTTTTCGCTCTGCGACTGTGCACCCTCCAAGGCAAGAATTGCAGCGAGCGCGCCCAGCGTGCAGGGCCTTGTCCCTTTTTAGCGTGCTCACAAATGCTGCGTCTTTCTGGCGAACAGTAGCTGGAAGATCTGGCCTAAGCTGACCAAGAAATCTTCCAGTAGCAAAGTGTGCGCACGCGCTCCCCCCTTGCGTGAAGCTGGCTGCTCAGTGTCAAAACAATGCTTCCTGAAAGGAAAACAATGCGTCTACCCTTTTAATCTTTTCCAGCGCCCTCGTGTTGCAACAGCAGAAGCCTTGGGAAATGAAAAGAACCGTCTTTTAAGGGACACTGGAGCAAATGTTGCAATTCATTTTTTAGTGTTTCTTGGAGACTTGCCTTTTGCAAGGCTTTTGCTCTCTCTTGCCCTTGTTCTATTTCTACTAGCACAAAAAAAAATAATTGTGCAAAAGAGTTTTTTCCTTAGAATCATAGAAGGGTTTGGGTTGGAAGGGACCACAAGGATCATCTAGTCCCACCCCCTGCCGTGGGCAGGGACACCCCCCACCAGCCCAGGGTGCCCAAAGCCCCATCCAACCTGGCCTTGGGCACTGCCAGGGATCCAGGAGCAGCCACAGCTTCTCGGGGCACCCTGTCTCACCACCCTCACAGGGAAGAATTTCTTCCTAATATCTAACCCAAACCTCCCCTCCTTCAGTTTAAGACCATTCCCCCTTGAATGCCATGCCCTGGTAAACAGTCCCTCTCCAGCTTTCTTGCAGGTCCATTATAGGGGACTGGAAGGCTGCTGTAAAGTCACCCTGGGGCCTTCTCTTCTCCAGGCTGAACAACCCCAACTCTCTCAGCCTGTCTTCCTGGGAAGGGTGCTCCAGGGCTGCTCTCAAACAAAACCCATTTGAATCCATAGGAAGACAGGATATGGTCCTTTCTTGCATCACTGTGCGTTTTGTCTTGCAGGGATGGGCAGTGCCAGAGGCTGCCTGGCTTCAAAGGCCACTTGTCATATGGGCTTACCAACAGGATCTATCACTTCTGCGGATGCAGCCGGCCTTGGTCAGCATCTTTCTCTGTGGGTGATGCCCTCTGTGGCTTTCTTGCCCTCCACTTTTGCTGTAGTCCTCTATTGCACGCAGCAGCCTTGAAAAGTTAGGTGGGCTGCAGCTGTAAGTCTTGTTTGGGGATATGGCTGGAGATACATTCGGTGTGGCTTCAACCCGCCCGAAGGCAAAGCATCTTCTGGAAGTGATGTCATTGGAAGGGCCCTCTGCAGTGTCATCTTCGTGGGTGCATGTTCTCTGTAACATGTTGTCTTCTTTGTTTTGCCTGTGGAGATCCTGAATCGGTTACCTCCCAGTGTTTTGCTTCTCTGGTAGCAGGACAAGTGATCTTTGCCAAGCACAAGGTCTGAAGGGCGAAGATAGATTCTCCCTTTTTCTCCTGCGAGCCCCAGCTGTTTGTGCTTACGTTGGCAAGTTGACATCAGGGCTGGATTCACCTTCAGATGGTAATAACGGCTTTCTGGAGTGGAGATCACAGGGTGTGGCCCATAATTAATCTTCATATCCTGATCTAGACACGTGCACCACCCCCAAGTGCTCTAAGTAATACAGTGTATTAGTCACTATTGAATGTATCCTCCTACATTTTTTAATAGGAACTCGACGCCTCCATGGAACTGAGGCACTGGGAGACTGAGGAAATAACTGAGCACAGTTCGCTGTGCCGGGGAGCACATCCTGCGCTCTCGCACTGCTAATGGCTTTGTCCCACAAATTTAGCCAGTTCAGTCCTCCTCCCGTTCTGGACCCTCTCTGCCTGTGATTGTGTTGGTTGTACCAAGTGGCACTTTCCAAGGCACGTTGTTCACAGGCTCATAGGATGATTCCTGCTCAGCAAGATGCCTTATGGGTACCTGCGGAGCACACTTGCACGGGCAGCTTTGCACACCCATGTTTTCCATGCTGGCCTGCGTAGAGAGGTGTGTGTTCTTCCCCTTGCACAGCTGTGTGCAGCTGCACACGTAGTCTGTGTTTCTGTCTGAGAAATGCCCTGTCCTGCCTGAGTACCCCAGAGCCTTTAAGCAATTTGCTAGCTCCATTGGTCGCTCAGAAATCCCTCCAGCTATCCTATCTGTATAAGCCACGCAGAACACGGTGTGAGATGCCTGGCAGTGACAGCAGAATAAATAGGAAATGCTCAAGATGCCCCTCCTGCCTGGATTGGAGCTATTTTCCTAAAGATGGGACAAGAGCTAAGCTTCTGTACAAGGCTTCTGCGCTTCTCGTGCTGTTCTTTAAGAGCAGGTGATGTATTAGCTCTCAAAGGGTGTGTTAATGCATCGGTCACTGCTGGCCCAGCTCCAGCCTCTATGCTGCCCTCGAATGCTATTTATTGTTAGCTCCTGAGACGTGGTTTGATACTCCAGAGTCCTTGGTGCAGGGAACATCTAGTCTCTGCACTGGAGCATAGCATGTAAGTACACAGGACGGACAGAGAAAATATTGCGTGCTTGGTTTTGATGGAAGGGTAGCCAAATGCTGATGAGGGAAAGGCGATTGGTCTGTGATCACGTAGGGATTCCCCTGGCAAAGATATGGGAACCTAGAGAAGAAATTCTGCCAGTTAGAATGGGACAGCCTTCAGAAAGACATTCCCCCCCCCCCCCATCTCTGAAACCTCTGGGGAGGGGATTTGCATCTTCACATCATGATTGAGAATTCTCTCCGTGCAGCTCCAGGCTGTTCCAAAGACACGCACGCACTGCAGAGCCCACAGAAGAGAGATGTCCGCTGATCCCCGAGTTCCTTCCACAGCGGCTGCTGGAGTCTGGTTATCCTCTCTGAAACAACAGCTGGTGCCCTGCTAATGCAACGCGGAAAGTAGAGTTCAGACTCTCTCCTTTCATTCCTGCCTCGTGCACTCTAGACCGGTGGGCTGGGTTGTCAGAAAAATTTGCTCTTCTGCGCTGTCTGCCATCTGGGAACCCCCTCAAAGCCCAGTGGATAGGGAACTGAAAACGGTAGCTCAGAGAGCAAAGCCTGCTTATCCCCCAGAAAGGTGGGAAACCCTTTGCCTAAGTGTGCTGAAGAAGCAGATGTCGGTTCGTGTAGGTTCAGCTGTAGAGCAAAGAGAAATGGGCATTTCCAGGGTGCAGCTCATCTCATCTGAAGGCATCCATCTAAACCAGGCCAAACGAATTCTCCTCGTTGATTGCAAAAAGAATCCAGACAGCGAGCTCTGCTGTGGGGATCTACACCTACGGCTCTGCAGGAAGCAGGGGTGGGTGTCTCCCACCCTAGGCCCCTGCGGATGGGTGCTGCAAGGCCAGCGCAGCTCTCCTCTGACCTTTTGTGAGCAGGAATTCATCTGGAGCCAGACGTCCACAACTGCGGCACAAAGATCTCCGGCCGGCTGCAAGGTCTCACTCCTCCAGCCTCCTGAACGCTGCGCATTATGTTGTGTGGGTGGCAGAGCCCCAGTTTCTCCAGTGCCGCAGCTCGCTGTGGTCATGGGGACCAGAGCTCGCGGAGAACGAGACACGTTTCGCTTTCTGACAGGAGAAAGGAGCATGGGATTTGTCTCAGCTGCCTCGCTGGATGTCGTTCTTAAATGCCCGAGCACAGTCTCTTCCTCCGATTCGGCGCCTGAAAGACAATGGAAGGCTAACGCAGCAGAAATACCTTGGCTCTGCCTCACCTTCCATTCAGCTGGAAAGAGACCAGGAGCACAAGGATGGGTGCTGAGGCTCTGCTCTGGATTTCATGAATGGATGAATGTAGAGACGCAAGTGGGGATTTTGAGGGGATTTGGAAGCCTGCTCCAGGATTTGTCTGGCATGCAAAGCATTTATAATACTTCCAGCATTATCATAACATAATGCCAGCGTGATGCGGGGCCCACTCCAGCTCTCGGTGAATAAAAATCATAACTCCTGTCACCATCGGCAGCAGAGGGATCCCACTTTTGACAAGCTGCAGTTTCGCATAGCCCATACTCTTCTCTTGTCCTGGTGGCACAAAGCGAGGGCTCAGATGCTTTTATGTGCTGCTGTGAATGAGTGGGTCCGGTTGCGTACGCGCGTGGATGCTGAGCAAGCTGCATGAGTAACGCGGCCTCGGAGCAGCGCACCGTGGCCTCTTGCAGAGAAACGCAGCGTGATGGTGGAGTGGGTGACTGGATTACCCCCGACCCCCAGGCTTGTCTATAAATACCACCTAGATGAACTTCTATGATTATTCCATCTGAATTCCATAGACTGTGGCACGGAGAGTAAACGTGGAGCTGTGCTGTGACACCGATGGCCCTGCAGTGCTTCTGGCTAGTGCAGCCAAGTGAGCTTTCTCCAGCTTCAGCTCATGTCTTCCCCATCCAACCACGGACACGTAGTGCCACCCTCGTACTGATGCAGCAGTCCTACAGTAGGGATTAGCACTGCGGGAACCACTGTCCCAAGGCCTTCAGCCCATCCCTGCGCAGGAGAAGCACGTCGGAGTGCTGTACCGTTTTTGGTGTAGGATTCTGGGCCTTTTCTGCAGCCGGCACAGATGTGCTCTGCTCGTTTCTAGAACGGCTGTGGACGCTCGCAGTGCAACAAGTGATGCACTGAGCTCGCGCATTTCCCCCAGCCTCCTTCTCTCTGAGCTGGCCTTGCCGACCGTCAGCCAAGGAGCAGCATTTCCTGAAGGCTTCTCTCTATGTGTAGATCAGCAGCGATGGTGAAAGAAATTCATACTGTTTTGTTGGGTGTAGGAGCTATTGGCCAACTCTATAGGGGCCTGTGACAGCGTGCTAGACAAGTCACCGTCCTCCTGTGGGCACCACATCGCTTCCCATGCCGTCCTCACCCTCCCAGTCCCTCCATCCCTGTGGGGAGCTGTAACTACAAGCCCAAAGGAGAGGTTGGAGTTTGTGGAGTGCGCGGGAGGTGAGCGATATCGTGCCGTAGCCATTACCGGGGTACATTAACCAGATGATGAGGGAGCGGCCTGACAAGGTTGTTAACTCTTGTCCCTCACTCTAACAAAGCTGTAAAACCCTCCGGAGGGATGAAGGCGAGAGCAGCGCTGCGCTCGCCTCGGTTGAGTCCAGGCTGAGAAAAGGGCAGCTTTGCAGGAGGAATTTTGTTAAGAGACTGGGTGCGGTACCAGGAACCTATTCTGGCTCATGAATAAGTTGATATTTCATCTGAATAATAGATGCGCATGACGATAGCTGAGAGGCAGATCAGTGAGTGGGCTGGGTCTCTGGAGGAGGGAGTGAGACATGTGGAGTAAGCTGCAGTCCTGTTCTGAACTGGGAGCTTGCTGGATGCTGGAAGCCTGGCAGGACCGTGCAGGGATGACGCTTGGATGGTAAAACCTGCATGACTGAGGCAGAGAGGGGGCCTGCTGGGTCTTTTCGTGTCTCCTGCGGTCAGTGTATACCGCCACCCAGCTCAGGCTGCGGACGATAAATATTTGTAATGTTACCATTCATCTGCCCCTGTGAGGGGCTTGGCGTGAGTGGGAGGAGAATGGTGCTGTGACGAAATGCTGGCACAGTTCATGGCGGGGGTCAGCAAGCCCTGACGTGTGTCTGCCAGGGCAAGTGGACAGGTTTGTGGCAGCGCAAAGCGAGGCTGGACCCTGAGAGCTGTGGCTTTTTTTTGGGGGGAGGCAACGGCTGTGCTTAGATTGGCAGGATGTTTTAAGATGCTGCCTCACGCAGTGGCACTGAGAGGCAGCCTCTTGCTTCCTTGAGAGACAGCTTTCACCTGACTTTCTAGTGGCACGTTTTGCTTCTAATTTGGGAGAGAGAAGTATAATCTGGCACAAGCCTGCCACCCTTGAAAGGCTGCCAGCCGCTTTATGGCACTCTCTGTCTGCGTGCTCCCTACAGCCTTGGTGAGGTACAGGAATATTCTATCCTTCCCACCCTCAGCTCCTGCGGTAGCTGCAGGGATGCAGTGCCCCGGGGGGTGTGTGTGGGGGTGTGTGTGTGTCTGGTTTTGGCTGTGTGATGTGGGTTTGTATGGACGTTCAAAGGTTTATTCAGACGGGCTGTGATCCACTTGGATGAATGGCAGCTGGCTGTGGAGATTAGAGCTACAGAAGTCACTACTAATGAATAATTCTTCCAGTGTCTGTCTTATAACAGTGGCACATCCAGCAGGCGTGACTCTAACAGATTCATTTTCAGCGAGCGTGCAGCTCCTGGAATGACCTTCTGCAAGGGTTTCGAAGTATTTGTTTCTCTTTGTCAGGTAGATGAGCATCACTTCTGGCGTGCTTTTTCCCAGGGAAAAAAAAAAAAATTGCATGTGGGAGCAGCATTGAAAAGATTGGGTGGAATCTGAGTGGTAGTGGTGGGGGCCAGGACAATTCTACCCGCGTGGGAAGCGTTGGCGCGCACGTGAGGTGTCTGTTCAGTGCTGGGGCATTTTGGGCCGTGGGAAGGATGCTGATAGATCTGTACGCGCTCGCTTGGGCTGAGCAGTGAGATTCAGGCGTGACAGGAGATTCTTAAAAGAGCCTGTGAAGCCATGTGATGAGAATTCAACTCATTCTTGGGTGGCCGAGTTTGAAGTCACATCTTCGAGAGCGTTAGTTACTCTTAAGTTATTAGTTACTTCAGTTCTGAAATTCTCCAAGTGGAAGCAGCCGGTGTTCAGCCAAGAGTATTGAGAATTGGGCCGGGTGGGCATAACTGTGAGTAAAGCTACTCTGAGTCCCTTGGCAGCAAGGTGGAGCTGTTCGGGTCCTGGGGGTGCAGATGCTCTCTCTGCCTTAGCCTGGCAGAACAGCCTCAGGAAGAAGTGAAAATGGTAATAAAAGGTGCCATCCCATACAAACAGCCCAAAGGACGGTAGGAGGGGGAGGTGACAATTTCCGCCCTGTGCGGAGGAGTAACTGGTGGCGGCATTGTGAAGCTCCTGGGATTATAGTCAGTGTAATCTCGTGAAGAGGTGCTGGGCTCCAGAGAACATTGCATGCTGTAAACCTGTTGCTGCTGAATCCTTCTGGGGTTTCGCACTGGCAGGACGTGTCTGTGGAAGGGGTGCTCCAACCTGTGGAGCTGCCTCCCTGCCACTGCCCTGGCCCTTGGCCTTGGGAAAATTGACAGCCATGAAGCTCCTGGTGGCAAAGGATTTGTTACAATCCTCGGAAGCCGTCACCCTACACATACACCTCCTTTCCTCCACCAATTTATCTTTTAATAACGCTGCCAACATTATTTCTCATCGCTGTCTCGTGCGCTCTGTGCCCCGCCTGGCAGTCCTTTTTGTCTCACCCAGGCATCTCGCACCATAACGCTCTAATGGGAAGAGACTCCGGCTGCTGAAGTTAATAACTTCTCCGACAGCCTGAGTCATTCTTGTTACAGAGCACGTTGTGAGCTCTGCAGCAGCTCGGGGCTGAGCCCCGGGTCTGGGGGGGGAAAGGGGTCGTGGGGTAGGTGAGCATTCGCACACGCACTCCCTCTGCTGCTAGTGCTTTCTTCTTGTAAGTTTTTCCAGGCAGGGTTACAGTGGGTAGATGTGGGAAAACGGAGGAGCGGGGAGTCCAGGGGTACCTGTTCAAAAGGGAGCCTGCGGGGGAGGCGGAATGAAACGAGGTCTTCGCTCTGCGCTGAGAAAACCAACACAGTCAGAGAGACTGAAGGAGGAAATTCTTCTCTTTTTTGTCAACGTGACAGCGACTCGGAGGAGCAAGTGTGCCGAGATGTCCTCGCAGACGTGCCGCATCCCCCATTTTCAGAGCCTGCATTCACAGCGTTTTTCAGGAAGCCCCAGTCCCTCGAGCTGCAGAAAGGTTTGGGGGCCACATGCAGCATTGAGCCCTTCTGAGTCCAGGCAGCACTGACTGCTCCCTCTCGGTCTCAACTGCTGTCACTGCTCTGGCTCATTATCAGCTGAGTCAAAGAATTACTAACTCTTGTTTTTAAAGATTAGTCATCTATAGGAATGATGTTTGTAAGACTGACAGTTCCAATCAAATGCCAAGGGCTGCTCTTGTGCTTGAAGATATTTGTTTAATTAAAAAAAGGTAAAATCAACCTGACTAATTAAGTGTTGTACCTCGAGATACAGCCTAGCAAAGTGCAGACGTGGTCCTAGTCGCTTGAGGAAGCCACCAGGCTGCCATGGCATGGCTTGGAGCGTGGTGGGTCTGTGCTGTAGCCGTGTTGAAACTCTCCTAACCCTGTTCCCTCCTTGGGCGAGAGGTGGCCTGCCTCTCCGTCCCTGCCGTGCGAGGTTGGTGACAGTCGTAATAATAACGATGTGATTTGCTTGGTTGATTTGAGATGCACCATAATTACTGCGTGATTACAATATTCTTAGAGCAGCCATTACAAAACCCTCCAGTTTCTCAGAGCTCCCCAAGGGCTTGTCTCAGTCTTCACCTTGTCAGTAAAACCCTGCAAGGCAGTCTGTCTGTCCATCAGCCACGTCTGCGTCTCTCCTTGTGTCAGTTACATGTGCAAGCTTTCAGCCTCTTGTAGGTTAGAGATCCCTGGTGCTGTAGACCACAGGGAATATTCCCCTATGTCCCAGCTAGTTTGGTGGCAGGAGGGGGCTTGGCTGAGCAGGTCAAGCTTTTTGCAAGGGATGAAGATGCTCTTGGAAATGGCAGGGGCTGGTGAGCGGTACTGGAGAGAGGGCAGCAGGGAGAGGTACCTATAGGTGCCTGTCTTCCTTGTGAGGGCAGCTTGTTCACTGCTTTTGTGAGTTGGGCTGTGAAACTGTTGGCTGAATTCTGTCTCCTGCTTTTGTTTGGCTTCTCCATTTCTCATTCATACAGAGGAGATGTGGGCTGGGTTTGGCCCTTGGGTGATTCTAAAATTAGGAGGAATGACCTTCCCTAGGCACGCACACCAGGCCGTCAGATTGGTGTGAGCTGCACTTTGCCAGCACCTCGGGCATTTCTGAATTTAGCCTGTGAGCTGCTTGAGCCTTGTGATTCCTGTCCTGGCAGCTATTTTCATCTCACCTCCAGAGCAAGCCGAGGTGCAGGTGAGCCAAAATAACTAAGCCACGGGGGAAGCTAGAGTCAGAACCAGGTTTAGTTTGGAAGCTGGACAAACTGGTAGGTTTAGCCCCTGCCTTTCCCACTAAGAGAGAAACTAAGAGCCAAATCCCACCTCCCTGGGCAATGCTGGAATGGCGCTGGGCTTATTGGGTTGGCATACGGGGTTTTTTATGCTAGTAGAGGAAAAGAAATTGTTTCCTTCCAAAGGCCTCTCAAACGGAAGACGGGACGTGTTGTTCCGACACGTCAAAGCTTCCCAGGCAGGCAGAAGCATCCGTGTTCACTGTGGCGAAAGGAGGTGAGGGCAGAAGGACGAGTGCATCACGGGAAACCCTGTGTGCTTCCTTTCAGCAGGCACAGTAGGGTCCGGCAGGGACCAGAAATGGAAGGGAGATAATTTTAAAACGACCTTCCTGTTTCCAAGGAGAAGGTTGTGCAGGCTTGTGGCTGTACTAATGGACTGCAGAACTGCAAGCGGCGATTGATTGTGTTGCAAACTGCTGTATTATAGTTGGGCCTTTGCTTTATCATCCCAGATCCCCCCCCCTTCCCTTTCCACGCTGTAGCATGAAAGAATCGATGTTAATCCCTCAGTCCCATTAGCGACTTCTGCAGAGGTCACAGGCTGTCGCGCTCTCTATGCCCTGTTTGACCACCCAGCGCTGAGCAGGGCTTAGGATTTGAGCCTCATCTCTTTAAAGAAGCCATCTCACGGGGATGGGAGATGGGGATTTTCTCTGTAGGTTGGTGTAATGGTTTTGGCTACGATTTTGTGACCAACTGCTAAGCAGGGAGCTGAGAGCGCTGAGTGCCGTGCTGCACCTTCGCCAGGTCTGTCCCGCAAGGCCGTAAGAGAGAAAACCTGCAGGAAATTCTTCTGCAATTCAGGGAATGGCCCTGTCCCTGCAAGCGCTGCTGCTGCCATATAAATGTATTTCTGCAGCACTGAGGTATGCTCTGATGCTGGAGGGTTTGTTGCTCAGGCAGCAGGGCACAGGGACTCTTGAACAGGCTGCTTGAGTAGGGTGCAGCAGCTAACTGGGAACCCTGGCTCTGTTGCAGGCTTGTCTGCAGTGGAAAGGTAGTTTGCAATAAGGCAGGAATTCATATGTGAATTTACAGCCCAGAAGCTCCTCAGCTCGAATTACCTGCGTGGCTGCTCTTTGTGCCTGTGAAATACAAAGCAACTATTCCAGGCTTGCGCAGCGGCCTCGCCAGCAGCACGCGTTGGGACTGGCGTTGTGGGGAGGAGCGCGGAGGAGTTGTGCGGGTGAATTTCCAGCGTGCTGGGAGCACTCCGCCTCCCCGAAGCGGGAACGGTGCCGTTGTGCCCCCGCAGCGATGGATGCTCTTCGCTGCCTGTCCAGAGCACCTCTCAGCCTGGACGTGTGCACGCTCTCGAGCAACTCTAACAGCTCCTGCAAAGCAGATTTTATTTCAGTGGCGTCTTCAGGGACTTGTGCCTACAACAGCTGGTGTTTTCAAAAGTAATGGAGAATTTGGATGCCTGCATATTTTATTTCTTTCTAGACTTCAAAAAACCCACCTTTAAGATACTTGATGTTTGCTATTGAAAAAAAAACCCTATGGTTTTGAAAACTAAATCCCTTTTTACAGTGTTTAGGGTGCACAGTGGTGGCTTGCTGCAATGGGAGAGGGCTAGCTTGCTCACTACCTCTGCAAGGCTTCATTTTTTTTCCCCTTTTATATGAATTAGAATTGGGTTATTAATATCTCTCTTAAATCGAGCAGGATTATTCTCTCACAGGGGTGAAAAAGGGAAGAGCTCAGTAATTAAAAGTAAGTGCTGGTGGCTGTGAAGCCAGGGCTCAGGTACAGAGCTGGCAAGCTGCCTTCCAGCCGACGCGGAAAGGTGCTGCCACGTGCTGCGGGCCCTGACCCGCGGCTGAGCGGCCAGTGGACCCTGCTGAGTTCCCCTGGCCTCATCTCCTCGGCGAGTCAAGAGGCAACAGCGTGTGGGAGGCAAGTGGTATCATCTCCACGTCTGGAATTGGGAACATATTGCAGAGCCAGCTGGGAGATAAAATCAGGGCTTGTGGCTCGCTGGGGACAGCTCTTCATATTTGATGGCCGTATCTGTGAACTTCCCCAGGTTCCAGTTTGATGGGAGGTAGCCCCCAATGTATCCCACCAGCCCAGGGTTCTCAGGTGCACCCTGAGCATCTCACACCCTGAATTCAGACAGTATATAGAAGCCTGTGACTTTTCTCAATGACTAAGAACAAAAGCTGTGAACTGTGTGGTGGTGAGTTAATCCTTACTACCGCCTTAGCGAGCATCACAGTCTTTCTTCTGACAGCCATGTCCGTTCTTTCATCACCCGGCTACGTTACGCATGTTTAACTTGTTGGACTTCCTTGGGTAGAGGGAGAAGGACAAGTCCACAGAGGGCCTGGTCTGGCTTGGCCTGTTTGGCTCAATGATTCAGTCTTGCAGATGCTGGAAAGGTAAGGCTGGGTCGTTACGGCCATGAGGTATCACATGGCAACGTGTTGCCTTCAGACCCTTTGGACAAAGCATATGCAAAGCCTGTTATGGAGCCGTGGAATTTAGTCCAATCATGTTGAAATTGGGTCATCCTTTGTTAATGTTACTTTTTAAAATCGAGGGAAGTCAGTGGTGCACAAAGTATTCAGTGCAATGCAGACCCCAGAGGTGGAAGTAGAGTCTGGAAATACGTCTGTTTCTGACAACGTTGACGTGGCTTTAGCTGAGCAAAGGGGATAGCTCAAGGTATCGTTGTACCACCAGTTTGAGAAGACTTGAGGGGAGAAGCCCTTAAATGAACTAATTGTTGGAGCACTCTTTTCCCCACGCTCGTTCAGCATTCACCCACAAGCAACCTTAAAGAAAGTCAAACAATTTTTCATGGGTGTCATCAGCATTTCCCCTAGGAAAACAACTCCCAGTTGTCTTTCTATTTTGGAAGCGGGCTGTAAGTCAAACAGCTTTTCATCTTCATGGAGACGCTTTTTTAAGACCCATGTGTGAAGTGCAGCCATTTATCAAGAAGTATTGGGTGCTGTAAATGCTTTCTCGTCCAAGACCTGAGTCAGCCCACAGCTTTCCTGGCTGGGGAGAGAGCCTGGATCAAGCGTTGCCAATCCTGACCGACAGATCAGTGCATCCTCTGAAAGCAGTAAGGGCAGCGCTGCCTCTACGACAGGGGATTTTCTGTGTGCCCAGGCCAAGACTGATGAGACTCTCCCAGGCACCAAGGATCCTCATCAGCCGTGCCACTTTCTGTTGCCAGATGCATGACAACTTTTTTTGCTTCTGCCTTGCTTATCACAAGAAGATTGCAAAGCCCAGGTTCACCACTCCTCAAAAGCACTGTGATAAAAGGATACCGGCCCCTTCCAAGGCAGTCCAGTATGTGTCCTTGGAGCAACAAGGAAAGGAAGTGCTGTGACTGTAGGTAAGGATTTTCGAGAAATCCTGGACAGCACGTGGGCACTGTGGTGATGACGGCAGTGTGAGAACCTGTACAAGCAAGCAAACAAATTTAGGACAGTGTATTAAATCTTTTAAGGATTTAACAGAAGGTCTGCCTTGCTGTTGGGAGCAGTGACATCTTGGCACTAGGCAGTGTAGTCAGTGTAAGAGCAGTACCATCAGATCTCCTGTCCTCCTCCTAGCTCTGGCCACCTCTGCCAGCGTCTGCTGAGGTGGAGCAGCACAGGGGGAAGATGAATATGGAGAAGAGAAAGGTTCTAATGTTTGTTAAAATTTGGCTGATGCTCTGAAATTCAAGGGCTTCTATGTTTTCCAGACTGGTGGGTGGTTCATTCTAATTCTGGATATGCAGTTTATTCACATACACAACTAATCCTTTTTGGAATCCTGTTAAGTTCTTGTTCTCCTTAGTATCCTGTGGCAATAAGTTACAGAAGCTAATTGTGCTTGTGTTGAGCTCCCTTGATCCACTTTGCTCACGCTTGCTTTAAATTCTAAGTGTTGTTCTGAGAAGCTTGGTTAATATTTATTTTATTTCTGTGAGATAATCTATGTTCTTCATCCCATTTGTTGCAATAGGGCTCAGGACTGGAAGGGGAGAGTAGGTCAGGTTTTGCCTCAACTGTTGCAAGGTTGGGGAAACTCTGCAGTCTCCGTGCCTTAACTTCTCCAACATCTCAGAAAACACAAGGGGTGGCCAGTGTGTGTGTAGCCAAGACCAGTGTAGTGACAGAACTAGGGTTTGCAGGTGAAGCTGGACAAAAGGATCGGGTGGAAAAACAGCCTCCTAAAACCAACCTTCCTTTCCAGGTGTTTCCCATATTTCAGAATTGTCTATTTTTTGTGGTTTTGAAGAAAAAAAAAAAAAAAAAAGGGAAAAAAGAACACATCTTTTCCCTATTTTTGGCCACAGGGATTATTTTAATGATTTTAATTAAGAAGGAAACAAATTCTAGATGAAGAGATGATGCAAACTCTCACCCTCTGTCCCAGACCCAGTCCGCGTTGGCCCAACATTTTTGGTTCCTGTGGATGAATCCGGTTCTTCTCTAGCTGGTGGATCGGTGAAAGGGCCTGAAACATTTCTGACTCATTCTCGCTCCCTTTCTTGACTTGCAATTCAAGCTTCGCGTTGTACAAATCAGCTCTAGCTCAAGGATGGCGCTTTGCCCCGTGCGGCAATGGGAGGGCTGGGCTTCAAAGCCGCTGTCCTTTTCTCCTGCGAGTCAGGAGAATCTGAGGTTGACGTTAGCGCCCCTGATTAATTCCTCGAAGAACTGGCAATTCTGCGTGCTCATTACTCAGTTCTGGCTATTTTCTGCTTAATAACTAAACAGTAATTAGCTCCACACTTTTGCTACTATACTTATAATAGCCCCCATTAAAGTTATGGGGTTTTTAGGCAGTAATGGCTTACGGAGTAATTAACGAGCAAGAAGCTTTTTTTACTACCTTTATTTTTAGCCTGCGCTTTACAAGCCTTTTCTGCCGAGTACCAAAATCTTAGGCAGAGGCTTGTCGTACCCGTCCCCTGCCACGCGGTGTGGAGAGGAGCGGGGCTGTCTCCCAGGCACCTGGAGCTGGCCACTGGTGCGTGACAAAGCCCTTGTCCCCAGCGTCTGCTGTGCGATGGCAAGGGCAAGCTGTAACTGCCCCGTGCCTCAGTTTCCCCATCTGAAAAATGGGCACAGCAGTGCGGCACTCGCAGCCCCGCAGCCGTTTTCTGTGCGAAAGAGGGCCGGCTCGGGCATGTGAAGTTGGACGTGAATTCAGAAGGGTCTGTTGGGTCGCAGGGCTTGTGGTCCAGCTGCTCAGCGGGTTGAGGGGGGCTGAGCAGAGGGACCAGCTCTGCCTTGTGCCGCTCCTGCATCTCAGCAGGGATCAGAACCAGTTGCTAAGGCAGAGGTGAAAGAAACCCTGTGTTTATGTACAGGGGATACTTTGCCCAGGGGAGGAAAGCTATTAGTGAGAAGATACTTTGTATCCTGAAGTATGTTTGTTTTCTTTGTAAAGCTTTTATTATAGGATTTGGCTATATGTGTTTGTTATTTCCTGGCTGTTTTGTAACACAAGGCAGTGTTTGTTTGGGGCTTTGCGTGTGTTTTTCTTACATCTAGACAATATTTTCACTCCAGTGACATGTGTATATATACAAATTCAACTCAAGCAATTCTTTCGTTTGCCGTGTTCTAAATCACTTCTGTTCAACGTGGGAAAACCAAGGAGTAGTGACGCTGGGGCTGATCAGCCCCGAAGGAAGAAAGAAGGTAAAACTGACTATAAACCAGATTGCAGATCAAATCAGTGTTTCCTACGGTAAGTGTCAGCGCTGACGCCAATTAACTTGATTTAAAAAAGAAAACCTTCAGCGTTTAATAATCCAGCACGTTACTAACACATGGCTCCAGGATTTATTAAAGCTTTTTTATTAGATGAGTGCCCTTTTAATATCGTCATGCCTTGACACCATTGCCCTCTGCCGGAGGATGTGAAATCCCTTTCACCATGTGGCATAGCCCTTCTGCTTGCAGCATGTCAAAATACATTTCTGCCAAGGAAAGTCTTTCCAAACGAGGCAAAACATCTTTGTTTGAGCAATATTTTAACCCCCAAATCCCAAGTTTGAGCTGGTTTTGCCTGATTTTTCAAAACTGAGGGGAAAAAAAAAAAAAAGTTGCTTTCAGTAGTGGAAATTAGAGTTTGATCTTTTTAATTAATTCATTTTTAAATTTGTCCCTCCTCCTTCTTTTCCACGTGGAGGAGGAGATAGCAGAAGCCTAAAACGGAGAATCTGAACAAAGCCAGGTTTTGTTTGGAACATTTTTCAGTGAGAAAAGGAGAGTGGTATTATGATGGGGGGGCAGGGGTAGAGGGAATGCCTTGAAGAGCGCAATTTTCCCCAGATTCACTTTTGGCTAGCCTCCCTTCTGCCATTAACAGCAACAGAAAGCCTCGTTTGGCTTTGGCAGCTTTGGGAGCAAGGGATTTTTTTCTGGCTGCGGGGCAAGCCCTCTGCCTTGGGCTGTGAAGCTGTGACTTCTCTCACCAGCAGTGTCAAATCGCAGGCGGCCATGGATTTCCCAGCTGATGTCGTTCGCGGGGGAAAACGGATTTCGCCTTTTGCAGCTTTCTACGCGCGACGGTGAGGCGGGAGCGTGGCTCTGTTACGCCGGGAACTGGCGTCACCCTGCACCGCGGCCCTCAGTTGCATTAGCTCATTGGGAGGGAACACGCTTGAGATACTTCGCCTGGATCCGGGTTTCACAACGCCCTTCGCTCAGCCTTCTCAGGGTCATCGATAAAATCAAATCGTTGCAGGAATTAGCAGCGAGCAAACGCCTCCACGTCCTCCCCCAGCTGACCATCGCCGCCTGCGGTTCGGATCCGCGCCGGGGGTTGCGTCCCTTTGGGTGCGCTGAGCACGCGGGGTATAGGGGAGGGCACGTTCATTACAGCCACTGCGCGTGGGGTATCCAGCTCGCATCGCAGCTCGGTGGCGTAAAAGGGGCTCAGCGTCCAGCCGGCCCCAGGAGGGCACCGGGGAGGAAGGGTTGCCACGGTGGGGAGCGCCGTCCCCGGGAGCTCTCTGCTGCCAGCCCGAGCAGAGCTGCAAAGCAAAGCCGACAGCTCTCTGCTAGGGCACAAGGTGGCTGTGCTGGCCCTGGGCAGCGCGAGCACCAAAGTGACAGATGATTGACCATGTTGCTGCTAAACGCTCTGTAGCAAATTAAAAGGAATCGATCCTGAAGAGACCGATGCACAAATGGTTGGAGCCTGCTCGTTTTCCCCTGCGTTGAAGGGATGGAGAGCAGAGTAGCACCCTAGCCCAAAGGCACCCATTCTCCATCATACCAAGCCCAGGGCCAGCCTGTCCTAGGGGAGGGTGCTGACTATCTGAGTCTGGATTGGCAGGAGGCAAGGGAAAGGCACCTTTAAGGTAAGAGCACTGTACTGGGAGGGAGCTGCCCGTGACAAACGGGGCATTTGGTGCGTGCTGGCCCACGGTGGCCACTTGCCAGATGCTGTGAATTGACTCTGAGTGGCTCTTTTAGCGTGTCATTTCCTCCCAGCCCCTCTCCACGCCCATGGCAGAGCCCTTTCCTTGGTGCATTTGCAGCAAAGATGCTTTACCAGGCAAGGTGTTCAGTCTTTTCAGAGCTGTGCCCAACAGGGCTGCTCAAGGGACATGCTCTGGCTTTATCAGAGGATCCAAAGGATGCCAGCGCTCAGTGCCCTCTGCTCAGACAGCAGCTGCAGGGACAGCACGGATGAGGCCATATGCTCTTTCCTGAGGGCTCTGTGTGCTTTGGCAGTGCTAAGCCAGCGGGATTTCTCTGGCTCTGAGAGCTGGACAGGGATGCAG
Organism: Psophia crepitans; assembly: GCA_013399095.1. Classification (NCBI taxonomy): domain Eukaryota; kingdom Metazoa; phylum Chordata; class Aves; order Gruiformes; family Psophiidae; genus Psophia; species Psophia crepitans. Next base: position 226,768 of record VWZZ01005615.1, read on the forward strand.
CAGAAGGCTGATGTTTACTGGAATAATTCCTCCTTTTCCTCCCTCGTTTATTTTGTCTGGATGAGGCTGCTTTCTCCAGTTCTGAAGAAAAAAAGGGACAAATCTGTGTTGCTGGGAGATGCTTCCTTGAAAGTCTGCAGGGTGTCCGGCTGCACAGAGCGTATCCTTGGGATGTGAAAAGCTTTTTCCTGCTTTCAGATACCGTTCCCCGTGTTTGACTGCAGGAAACCTTGCTCTCTGTCGAACCAGATGTCTTTGGTGGTTGGTTTAGAGGTTTGTTGTCGTTTCTTCTGGAGACCCTTCCAGAAGACTAGCTCCTTCTTACCACCTTCACTAGCTGCAGCTTGCCCTGATCCACCACAACCTCCTTCCATACCGCTGAGTCCTTGCATTTCCTAAATGCAGCTTGCCAGGACATCTGCTGATTGCGTCCTCTGACGAGGGTCTCCTGCATGAGGCTTTGCCTCTGCGCACAGAGCCGAAGGAGGGTGTGGGTGCACATGAGGAGGGTGGGTTCCCAGGTCTGGAGATGCTGACACTGTGGTCTTTGCACGGGTGTTTGTATGGGAGGTGGCTGGACTCTCCCCTGGTGAGAGACCTCTGGTTGGGGAGCTGGCTGTTTGCTGGAGCTGGCTGGAAATTTGATGAGTTGGGGTTCTGTATGTGTGGAAAAAAAATGGATTCACTGAAACTTTTGTTGAGGGACATCTATGTGTCCCTTTCAAACACAAAAGCCAACCTGTGTTTTCCCTACCCCTTGTTTTCCCTGGTACATTAATACCTCTGTGATTGAAGTGCTAATTTGGAAGAACCAGTTCCTGTCCGGCACGTGAAATACTGCTTGCTTGCACTTTACCCATCGATTCTTGGAGCCATTTCACTTCAAGCCTTCCACTGGGCTCGGTGCCGCAGGCTGACTGTACAGCCCAGTGGTGAAGGCATGGCCCAGGGAAACGCAGACCAGTCCAAACTGGGCTAAGCAGGGATTTGAACCTGGATCTCTCCTTGCCTGTCTGATGCAACCAAGAAGAAGCAAGCTCCAAGGGTCTTGGAGAAAAGCACTTGCAAAGGAGCATTGTACCTACAGCCCAGACTTGAGGAGCTCCCCTCTGATTTAAGGAGGGGGTCTGTAGTTTCCAGGGCAGTGCAGCAGCAGGGACGGACCAGCCAGCGGCTGTGCGCTGGGAGGTCAGTGCTTCTCCCCAGAGCAGACTGCTCCCAGCCTTCGTTTGACTGCGGTGTTCTCCGGGCTCCCCCTCGTCTGCAGCGCCGCCCTTTCAGCAGCGGGCTGACGCGTCCCCCCCACATGGGAACAGCGGTACTAAACTGCTGCCCGTGTTTGCAAACCGTCCACCGTGCGCGTCCCCGCTAAGTGATGTACTTTGCTTGCCAAGATCCTTGGATAAAATACAGTCTGCTTAAATCTTGTATGTGCTTGTATTGAATCAAACTAAGCCACTGTGGCAGTTTAATGTACTCCAGTCGCAACACCTCCGAGGTGGAAGAAATGAACCCGAACGGGCCGGTGGAAGCCTGAGTTTAAACTGGCTGCGTCAAAGCTGCCCGTGGGATGGTCTGAGCCGAGGGGATTGCGACGATGGGTAAAAGGCAGGGTGACTAGCTTGGCTGGAGCCGTATTCCCGAGAGCGTAGGCGCAGTCCCCTGGGCGCTCGGCCTGGTGGAGGGAGAGGGTCTGGTGGGTCAGAGCACTTGATGATGTGTCAGGCGAGTAAAGAGAATTATGGGCTCTGCTAGGGGCTTGGTGGTGTGAGGCTCGGCTGGCTTGTGGACCAAGGGTCCTTTTCTGATGGGAGGTGGTCGCTTTTGGGTGGCTGAAGCAAGGGCCCTGCTTGAGAAGTGGATGCAGAGGAGAGCAAGGCTCTGGACACCCAGGAGGCATCTCTCCCTGGAGGGGTGGGACATATTTCTGTAGCTCTGTGGCCGTTTGATCTGCTCTTTTTGAGGAGGATTTCTGAACTCTGTGGAGCAGCTCCTTGGTACTTTTCTCTGCCTACTCACCTTTGCTCTGTGTTGCAGGTTTCCTTCCAAATGAGTCCCTGAGGTTCCTGCTGGCAGCTCCAGCAGTGTCCTGTAGAAGTGCCCTCCTGCTCCTGGTCCCAGCAGCTGAGGCCCCTCCAAACCTGCTTCTGCAATGGGTGGGTTGTAAGCACTGGTAAGACCTACGAGTCGTGTCACCTTCGCTGCTCTCTCCCTCTCTCGCGTTCTCTTTCTCTCTGTCCTTGTTCCTTCTTGCCCATTTATTTCTGTTCTCCATGTGCTCTGCTGTTCTGTCTCTGGGGTTTTCACTGTCAGGTAATGAGGAGCTGTGGGTCCAGTCAGTCTTGGAGATGCCGAAGAGACGAGACATCCTGGCTATCGTGCTGATAGTTCTGCCCTGGACACTACTAATCACCGTCTGGCACCAGAGCACCATTGCTCCACTGCTTGCAGTGCACAAGGGTGAGAGAAATCAAACCAGCCCATGCCAAGCCTGTGCATCCCTCCCTCGCCCTCATCTCCTCTCTCATTTCATTTCTCCATGGCAGCCATGTTCATCTCAGCCCCCGGCCCATGCTCATGCAGAAGCCTCCCCACTTCTGCTGTAGGAACAGCCCAGTGCTCTTAGGGGTTCTTCAGAGATACCGAACTCCAAGCCATGGGACATGCTGACCGCAGCTGGAGAGCTCTTTACGGCCTAAATCCAGAATCAGAGTACTGAAGGAAGATGCTTTTCTTTGTTCCCTGGTGATCCATAAGAGAGGAGTCCCTTTCTGCTGGCCTTCGCAGCATTCTGCACACAACTTAGTCCAGCAGGAAAGCTGCAAAAAAGAGAGCAGGGAAAACAAAGCTGCCACTTGAGACAGCTGCTCTGGGAGACAAGTGGCAAAGAGCATTTTTTACGTGTCCTCAGGAAAGGGACAGACTGGTGCTCTTGCACTTGAAGGAGAAGGCAAGAGCCAGCATCTCACCTGAGTGTTCGGTGCAGTTACAATGCTGCGAGTCAGCTTCCATGCTGCCTGTCACACAGAGCATTAAATAGAGCTCTGGCCCAAACCAGATGAGTGCAGGAAGTTCTGGGGATCCTCTCTGGCCAGAAGGGCCCCAGTTTTTATCCTCCTCTTGGCACAGCAGCAATATGCAAGGGCTGTGAGAGCTCTTGGGGGCTGGAAGAAACCGTGCTGCCTGCTGCAGGCTTCGTTGTGCCCTTCTGCTGAGTGCCGGGGCAGGCGGGTCAGCTCGGGGAGGCTTGGCCAGCTCATTTTCCCTCTCTGGTCCCTTTCTCTGGGAGAGTTTCTCCCCTTTTCGTTTTAATGTTTGCATCCAACCTCCACCATTCCTTATCCTTGTGCTGAACAGCCTGATGCGCAGTTTGAATTGTCGGCAGCTCAGAGCCTGTCCCGAGCAGCTTTATGTTCCCTCGGGAAGACTGACAGCCAGCCATGAGGATTTGGGTAGTTCTTAAGGGAAAAATCACTCTGGTTCCCTCTGGAAGGTGGACAGTGTTTTAGGGAGATGTGGGATCTACTGGGCTCTAAAACAGGACTACTAAGAGTATGCTGTCTGTATACCAGCATGATTCAATGCCCTAAAAACTAGGAGCTGGTTTTTTTTTGTGAATGGCCATGGACGCTGAAGTTACAGCACAGAGACCGTGCTGCTCTGACTCAGTCCTGAACTTACCGATGACTTCGGTAACACACCTCCTCTGCCTCTGCTTCTCTGAGCCCCCCATGCAAAACGAGTGACGACAGAGAAACCTGAAAACTCTCAGGAGAAATCGTTTTGTTCTTGTAAGAAGTTTCCGAGATCCTTTGGTAGCAGATGCTGAGAGAGAGACCTGCATCTACACGCTAGCGAGCACAGAACGGCAGCGCTTACACGTCTGGATTTACAGCTGAGGGTCTGACCTGCAGGGGTTTGCAGACCCTCCTAAGCACCATCCTGGCTAATCTCATCTGTGCCGATGTCCAATGCCTTCTGCAGGTTTATTTTTGAACTGATTCCAGTGTTCTCTGCTTTCAGAGAGCTCTGCGATGTAACGCTGATGCGCTGTGCCTTATGCACGGCCTTGGACACCTTGTCCCTGTCTCCCCCCCCGACCAGATAGACACCCTCCCTCCATCAGGGCCGTGGAGTACGAGGCCTTCGTTCAGTTCAGGGCTGGTATTACAGTCTATTCTGCTGGAAGAGTAACATGCTATGAAAAAACACCATAGGTAGCAGCCTGCTGGGTCAGATCTGATGCCTGTTCCTGTTCTTTCTCATCTGAAGTTCCTGGTAGTAGCCAGTTTTGCAAAATCTATGGCTCAAAGTAGTATGTGCCCAGCAGAGAGCAGCCGGCTTGCATCCTGACCGGAGGTGCCCCTTCATCTCTGCCGGTTCCCATCGGCAGCCTGTGGTATTCGGGCCGGTCTGCAGCGGTATGGAAGTGCGACTGTCACACCCTGGAAAAGTGGCAGGTGCACAAACACTTTTTTTTTTCCCCTTGAGCTGATGGTGAACAAGTCTGTCTTCACAAGGATTTTACATGTTTGGATCAGTGTATCCTATATATATATAGGATATATATATATACTGTTCATTGTTCCCTGCTGAATGGGCTGTTACTTTCAGAGGTTAGCAGGGTCTTTTTAAGCAGAGGTTAGTCCGAGGCAGGTCTCTGCAGGAAGAAGCCTACAATTACAGGGTTTAACTTCTACTCTCCATCTCTAGATTTGAAGTGTGCCTTTCCTCACTTCTCTGTGCCCCATCCCAGGCCTGTCAGGGGAGCAGGGGGGGCTGCTGCAGTATCCTGGCCAGACCATGCTGCTGAGGGATCTTCACTGGCTCGTTGTTTTCCACCAGTTAGCTCCCTGCCTCCCAGTCCAGGTGCTCCAGTGCCTGAGTCCTGTCCCACTGAGCGTGGTGCCCAGAGCGCTGGAGCTCTTCAGGACTGACAGATCACCAACCCATGTTGCTATTTTCTTTATCTGGATCTAATTGCTGTACAAGCCTGTCTCTTTGGGGTGCTTTTTGAAGTTGCTTATTCTGAGCACTTGGCTGCAGCATTGTCCTGGGCTCTCAGGCCGTGTTTGGTGATGGTTTTCTAACAGCAGAAACTTCTTTTCTCATGTGTTTGTCCCTGATTCTGTTATTTATTTGTGTACTTATTTATGAAAGCCTCCACCCGAGCTTGTTTCCTTTCCTCTGAAACCATGAGGGTGACCTGCTATTAGCAAGCAGCCTGCTGGCTCAGCCGGGGCGGCGTTAGAGGACTGAGTCCATGCGGCTTTTTCTTCTCTCTCATACCCTTGCTCAGATGATGGTGGTGACTCCCGGCGTGATCTCGCTGCAGGCTTGGACTCCAAGGAATACTGCTTGTCGGACCGGGACATTGTGGAGGTGGTGAGGACAGAATATGTTTATACGCGCCCACCCCCGTGGTCAGACACCCTTCCCACCATCCACGTCATTACACCCACCTACAGCCGTCCCGTGCAGAAGGCAGAGCTGACGCGCCTGGCCAACACCCTCCTGCACGTACCAAACCTGCACTGGATCCTGGTGGAGGACTCGCAGCGGCGCACGCCTCTTATCACCCGGCTGCTGCGGGACACGGGGCTTAACTACACCCACCTCAATGTGGAGACACCCCGCAACTACAAGCTGCGGGGAGACATGAGGGATCCCCGCATCCCCCGGGGGACCATGCAGAGGAACCTTGCCCTGAGATGGCTGAGAGAGACCTTTAACAGAAATAACAGCCAGCCTGGGATTGTTTACTTTGCTGATGATGATAACACCTACAGCCTGGAGCTCTTTGAGGAGGTAAGACCCTGCTGGGGGCTCCCCAACTGCCTGAACACAGCAGATTAGCAGGTGGGGTGTAGAAGATGCTGTGTACTGGGCTGAGGAGGTGCTGTGTACCTCCTCTCCTGAGCTCTGGATCAGTCTTGTCTGTATAATGGTCCCACTGCAGCTGTCCTGAAGTTTTCTCTGACGTTTGGTTCCTGCGTCTCAAAGGGTGCGTTTCCCAGCGTCAGAAGCATCCTGGGCGGAGTAGTGGGAACCCCGGTTTATCCTGTGGCATGTGATCAGGAGGCAGACAGGTTTTACTCTAAAGGAAGCTAACGAGGAGCTGCCTTCCCCTGTGGGGGGCCTTGTTAGGGTTGGAACATCGGCTGCTCTCCGACGTGCCTGTGCAGAAGCATGTGCTGGGCAAAAGAAACCTCAGCCATCCTCCGTCCGTGCCCCAGCCTCTGCAGATTTCCGTCTGTCTCCTGATCTGATGCTCTTCACCTTTCTTCTCCTCCGCCCCTGCGTATTGCACTTGGCCATCCCTGGGGTTTCTCTTCCTTGCTTGCCGTTTGCATTTATTTGCTCTCATCCCAGAGTGTCCACTGGTCAAATTCCGTAGCTGCCAAGAGCCTGGCGCCTGCTCTGCACAGACCCCCAGCTGAGGAAGCAGTGCCCTCTCGGAGTTACCCCTGAACGGTGTCGGCGGTGTCACGGCGCTTGCAGGACATCTCGTTCAGAGATGCTCTGCGCGGTTGCGTCCGGCCTGCTGTGCACGTGAGGAGTGTGCTTTTGCCAGTGCTCGCTTCTCCTCCCAAAAGAGCAGAGCCCTTCACGCCCTGCCTTGGAGAGGGCCGTCTCAGCCGGGAGGTGTGTGCAGTGCTCCCTCCTCTTGCAGCAGCTGGGGACGGATGGTCTCTCCTGCAGCTGTAAGTAGGCCATGGGGCTGAGATCTCAGCCTGGAAGTTTGCAGCTCCGGGAACTGTGGTGGCAGGCTGAATTTCAGCATGTCCTGACAGTCTTGTCAGGCTTGAGCAGGGGAAGGTTCCCATGTGCTTTCCCACCTTTGCTGTTCCACTCCTCCTGGGGCTCCAGAAGAGCTCCTCTGCCTTTCCCTGTCTGCAGGTATGCGGTGGTCTTACAGCGTCACGTATGCTGTACCTCACCTGGCTTCCAGCTCAGGAATTACGTGTTCCCTTGCTCTCCTGAGGCCGAGCTCTTGCAGCAAGGGACAGGAAAGGAGGATTGGCTCCTTTTCCCCCAGTTTTCCTACCAGAGATCTCCTATTTATTTGCTCCACACATGCCCCCTTCCCCTCCCCTGATGGCTTTCGCTTGAGCTTGGGTAGCCATGGGAATACAAATGCTTTTAAAGCTGAAAGCACATTCAGACTGAATGTGTTTCTTCCAGTCCCCTTGGAGGCTGACTCTGGCAGCATCCTGAGACAGACACCGCGCATTAATAAAGCAGAAAGGGTTCCTTCCACCGGCGTGCTTGCTCGTAGAGGCTTCTCCTCTCTGATCTGTAGCTGCAGTTAAGGTCACACGCAGCCAACGAAATGTGCTGTGAAATGCAGAAGACACGCACTATTGTTCCCTGCGGAGAGGGGCTGCCGTTAGCATGTGTATAATGCAGAAGGGCAAGTGCCAGAGCACTTCTGGTCTCGTTTGCTGTAATTAGCAGTGATGAGATTAGCTCTGGGAGATCCCTGATCTAAGAGACTGGGCTGAGAGCGGAACACGAGGCTGAGCCTGCCAGCAGAGCAGGACAGGGTGCTGCGGGGGGCGAGCGGGCAAACTGGCATTCAGATCATCTGCCTTGGCAAGTGCAGGCATCTCAAGTGTCCCCTGGTGGCTCCTATCTATTTCTGTTGGCTCCACAGGGAGCAGAGGCATCCAGCGACATTCCTCTGGGCAGCACGGGCAGCTACAAGGCGCCATCCTGCATGCTGGGAGTTTCTGGAGAGAAACAGCTTCTCAGCTTCTCAGCTGTCCCTGAGGTTGTGGGCTACAGCGCCTCAGTCTGCAGATGCTTTTAGCCTTACTGTGGCGCACAGGCAGCTCAAACCCCTTAGCTTTCAGAGAAAGCACCTTTCTTCATACATATCCCATTCCTGCGTTTCCAGGTGGCTTGGACAAGGTGCTTCCCTCCTCTGCCTCCTGATTTCCCCAGCTATCCATGTGGAGGACCGATGCCCTGCGGCTCTAAAGACCTTTGGACAAAAACCCGCCCTTAAATCTCAGTTATGTTTATTATTGACAGCTTTGGGTTTAGTGCTGAGCTCATGCTTTGTGCCGTGGCTATTGCTATTGCTAGTTGCCACTTCCCAAAGCAATTTGCTCCTCCAGCTCCGGGATGTGCATCCTCGTACAGGTGAGTAACGAGCTCGGCGGCTTGGTCCGAGCCACAGGGGGTGTCTGGCAACGTCACCCAGGCTCTCAGCTCTAGGATTTGTGCTGCATAACAGGGACATCCGTTTCCTGTGGGACACTGAAGGTGTTTTGGTGCTGGTTTGTGTGGTGGAAGTTGCGTGCGGCCGATCCTTCTGCGTGCACCCACCGTACCCTTCTCTTTCCTTGCCTCCAGATGCGCAGCACCAGAAAGGTGTCGGTGTGGCCAGTAGCCTTCGTCGGCGGCTTACGCTACGAGTCACCCAAAGTGAACGCTGCGGGCAAGGTCTACGGCTGGAAAACTGTGTTCGACCCTCATCGCCCCTTTGCTATAGACATGGCGGGGTTTGCCGTGAACCTCAGACTCATTCTCCAGCGATCTCAGGCTTACTTCAAACTGCGAGGAGTGAAGGGAGGCTACCAAGAGAGCAGCCTGCTCCGGGAACTAGTGACCTTGAATGATCTTGAGCCGAAAGCTGCCAATTGCACTAAGGTACGGTCTCTTCCTCGTACATGAGTTGTAAGGATCCAGAGGCAGGAGAAAGCCCCTTCAGCCCCATCATTCACGCCAAGGCAGCTGGGAATGGGCGATGATGTGAAGGCCAGTTATCTGTTTTGGTTGCTAGCGATTGCTGTAGACCTTTGAAATATGGAGTCTTCTCTCCCCTGTAACTGTTCCTCTTTCTTATGCTGCCTCTAGAAAATATCATTATTTTCAAGATGGCTTTATCTGTGGCTTTTCTAATCCCCTGGGGCAGGGAATTCCATAGGTGAAATGTACATTGGTCGCTTTACATGAGCTCCTGAGGGGGGCTTTTGCTGGTACTCCTGTGACAAGCTAGCACCACATGAGATTTGGCCCTCTGGAACCCAGGAGTACCAGGAAAGACTGTTCACAGAATCTCTGCCTTACTGCAGAGTTGCCTTTTCCCTCTCATCATCATAGAATCATAGAATCATAAAGGTTGGAAGAGACCTCAAGAATCATCCAGTCCAACCGTCCCCCCACCACCTATTAACCACATCTATGCAACCTCACTGTAGTTGTCCACAACCTGGATCTTTCCGTGTCAGAGATAGTGTAGAGATGTTTTAATGCCTGGGATATTGCTCCGAGCTCCAGGGGGCTTCCGTAAGGCTCTGTTTGGGGACAGGGGGGGTTACTGCTGCCAAATGACTGCTAGTTATTTAACTGTACACATTGCCTAGGAGCCACCAGGTCATGGAGCAGGACCCCTATGTGCTAAGTAACGTAGAAACTTGGAACACAACAATGGCTCGTGCCCTAAAGACTTCCCAGTCTAAGATGAGAGACAACAGATGGATATCTATCCGGAATGACAGGGGAGTGTGCGAGATACAATGAGACAATGCTGGTTAGAGTGACAGGCATCAGTCATAGCACATCAGCAACGGAGGTGCTGTCAAGTGCGTTCGAAGGCTGTGTGAGTGGGCCTGCTGAGCACCACAGGCGTGGAGGGGGTCCCTCTGAGATCACAGACCCCTGTGTAGCACTCTCATGCCTTCGTCTGCAACGGGCACCAGCCAGTCTGACGTAGGGAGTCTTCATTGCTTAATTACCCCAGCAGGATTGGGGGGGGCGGTGTTTGCAAATAAGCTGTTACTGCCAACAGACCCCGTGTTGGATCCAGGTCTCCGTCCCTTTTGGGAATAGGAAGATGTTTTGAATAATGCCCTTTGTCTCTGCTTTCCATCCGCACTGCTCCGCAGCCCCCAGCTACAGAAAAACCGAGGGTCTCCGTGTTCAGCAGCGCTCAGGCTCAGAGCCCGGGAATAAGGACGAGGAGCTGAGAGGAGCAACTTTGTTTATTATCTGATACCTGCTGTGCCTCATTTTTTAAATCTACATGTCCGTGCTTATGGCTGTCCAGCACTGGGATAAATAACACAGATGGTCTCCCAAGGGTGGGAAAAGAAATTGGATTAAAATTAGTCCTCAGCTCTTGGGCACCGCGTGCCCTACGAGCTAACAAGAAAGCACTGGCTGGAAATAAATGTGTTTCCAACTGGCCCAGGGAGGTGCACAGGTAGGGGTGTTTACTCCATGGCCAGCTATGCGACCTTTGGTATATCGTCCCTGCTGCAAATAACTATTGGAAAGAGGCTGTGCTAAAGGGCTGAGGATAGGAAATGACGGTTGTGGAGGACCATGGAGGAGGGAGAGGAAGGGAAATGTTTCCAAGCAGGAGGAAGAAAACGAGGCTGTCAGGCGGGCTGCCATGTCAGCGCTGTCACACAGAGCTGCAGGTCAGAGACGGAGAGGAAGCAGGAATTGCTGGCCAGGATTTGAAGCAGACTGCCTTTCCCTTTTTGGCTAGGCTGCGGGGATCTCACAAGGGTCCTTGTTGTGGCCTGAATGCTGCCTGCTCCTGGCAAACTCGGAGCGCAGCTTTGCAGGTTGAGCTTTGCCTTTCTGCCTTTAGCTGATGCCAGCAGCCTCCATTTCCCAACTGCTGCTTTGCTCACCCGTTCGACGAGGAGCAGAGTCCGGACGATCGGCAGAGAAGGTCAAAAGTAGGCTGTGGTCTGGGGTCCTCTGGCCCCGAGATCAAAGCACAGACTTCTTTCTCATCGTGCTGGTGTGCTCCCAGCAGTTGTCACGGTTCGCTTCTGCTAAGCATATTCCTGCTTTGCAGTGAGATTTACATTAAAAATTACGATGTGCTCAGACAGAGTCGTTAAGGAGGGATCAGAGAAATATGTAAAATAAACACAGGCATCTGTTCTCAAAAAATGCTGCCTTCCCTCTGTGCAGTGCTGGTATTCGTGATATTTATCAGAATTCAGCCCACAAATCCACACTCTTGCAAAAAGCTTAAGCTCTGACCAAAGACATATATCCTGCTTATTTTCTTTGATTTGGGAACAGCCCAAAATGAAGGAGAAAATTAAGGAAGTCAGTATTAATTGCCAAGGAGAAAGGAGAGAGTATCAGGAGGGAAGGCTTGGCTTATACTGGAGTTGTAAGGAAACGAGGTTTTGCAAGTGTGCTATGTATTACTGTCTCCTGCTGCTTCCCTCCCACACCCCCCCAAAGCAAACACTTTGATCCATTGACCCAGGATAGACATCTGAGAGTCTGTATTCCCATGAGGTTGGTGCAGCTGGGACATATCCTCTTCCTCATTTTCTATTAATGCCCGGGGAAACCAGCAGCAGTGTGCTCAGCCAGGGGAGCCCTTAAAGGACAGAGACTTAGAGTGGCCCCAGCTATTGAAAAAGCCTCAGCTTGGGCTGGCAGAAAAGGACAGACCACAAAATAACAAGTTCATTGGAAATGAGGTGTCTCTCATTCCAGCTGCTCCTGGACCCGCTTGTTTCTCCAGGGAGATAGGTGTAGGTGAGGGTTTTTTTGGGTGAGGCAGGCTTTTGTGCACTCGGGTGGGCTTGGTTGCAGTTCAGTGGGATTGAAGTGGTGGCTAGAAGTAGTCATTCCTTCTCTCTCCTTACCTCCTGGCTGAGCCAGATCTGAGATGAAATCTGCGGGTTCGCAACTGTCCCAGCAGTACCTGAACCACACGCCAGCTCCGTGGCTACCGTGGGTCTGGGAGGGGAATAAATCCTTGTGCATGTGGAGGAGACCAAGCCCTTGCGTCCAGCAGCAGCAAGGAAATAGCACAGCAAAAGGAGACCAGAGCTGGCTGCTTCATGATGTCACAGCTCTAAAAGAGCTAAAACTGGCTCAGAATGGAGAGGAGAGAGGGGAAATGTCAGCCTAAGGCAAGAAGGCTTGGAAAGGAGTGCTTTGCTTCCTCCTGATTTTATCCTGTGGTGCTACATATGGCAGGCAGGGCAATCAGCCTCACGAGCTCTTTGTGCTCTGTGCCTTCCAGGCATGCGGTACGGATGGAGCAGGTCTGTCCTCTTTTGGGTTAGAGTGTTCCTGAGACCAGGCTCCTCTCTTCACGTGGGTTTGTGCCCAGTGGTGTGCAGCGAGCAGCCAGTATCCTCCTTGGTTAAGCCTCACACAAACACACCAGTGAAGACACCAGCGCTCGAGCTGTTGATTTTTACGACAGACATGCAGAACTTGGAGGGTTCTTCTGGCCTTTTCTTGTCCTGGTTAGTGACCAGAACTGCTGGGCCAGCCCTGTACCGCAGCTGAAAGCTGTGATTTACGGCCGAGTAGCTCAGGTTCGCCTGCACTGCTCCGTGTAGACCTTCAGATCCGTGCTGCGGCTGCAGAGAGCCTCCACCATGCCTCAGCCAGCCTGCAGGAATTTGGTTTCGCACAAGCTGGGAGGAAGCAAATCTGTCGTTTCAGCTTGGCGTCTCTTTTCCTTCACGTTGTGTAGTCTGCGTTTCAAATACCGAGCACTGAAACCCACCACGGAGGGTCCGAGGGCTTGGAATCCCGTGACCCCCCTCCAACTGCAGTCGACTTGCCCGTTTGCTTTTTAATTTCCTGTTAGAAGACAATGAAGGTGTCTGCTGGGGAGATGAATCTTTGTAATCTCCGAGATCTCTTTTGAGGCCTGTGATTCTGAGTGGCGAGGCTGTAAACCATCGGAAGGATTTTGCAGTGGCAGGGATTTTTAAAGGCGACTCCCTCGAGCGACCTATATGAAACCACCGTTCAGGGGAGGGCAGGTATGTGGTCCCCCTCCCCGGTTACACCCTTGCAAGCTGTACTTTTTTTTCACAAGCCAAAGCTTCCCTGAGGCATCAAACACACGTGCTGCTTGTGGGGAAAAAAAAATAATCAAGCAATTGGCTGCAAGGAAAAGCAGGTGTTTCTGTGCTAAACGGGGATCTCCCTCCCACGTTAAAGAACAAAGCACGAAAAAATGGTCGAAGCTGCTGTATCAAACTCTAAAAATCATTCCATTTTAGTTAATTTAATTTAGTTAATTTAATGTAACTGTCTTTTTGGGCAACTAGCTTTAACAGTGCAGAAGGTGGATCCAGTTTAAAGAAGAGCTGCAGAGGTGTGTTTGCGGTCTGGTTTGCGGAGCACGTGGTTCGAGCTGTTGAACCGCGAGTGCCGTCGCCGGCAGAGTGCAGCCCTCGGCCCTCAGCAGGGGTGTGTTTGTGTGTCAGAAGTGGAAAGGGCTCTTACCTGCTGGAAAGGAGAATCGGCCACGAGCTTTTCCTAGCGCCTGGACTGCATTAAGGTTTATCCGTTCCGTTTGTTGGAGGAGGAGCCCGCGGCTGATGCCGAGAGCCGCTCGTACAGACCTGTTTGGTTTGGGCCTTTTCCGAGGAAAGTAACGCAGCGATCGCAGCAGCGCCGGGGCGGCGGGTGAGCAGGGCTGTATTAAAGGCCAGCTTTGATGAGCGGGGCTCTGAGGTGGTTGTGGGGGAGCGATGAAATGGGGTTTTTGGACCCACTCCAGACAGCAGTTGGTCTCTGCTGCCTTAGTATTAGCAGGCGAGATTTAAGACCTGCGCAGGAGGTGACGGCTCACATCAGAGACAAATTTGGTCACACGGCTTCTTGGGAAGGTGGGGGTGCTCCTGTTTAAGGTTTGAAAAGTGCTTTGTTCATGCTGTAGGAACAGAAGGTGCCCTCGTTTTGCAGAAAAGCAGGGACTGGGTATGAAATGGTTTCGCAGAGACTTGGAGTCAATGCGCAGAGCATCATAGCAACAAGAGGGAACCCCCCCCCCAAAGGTGGGGAACAGCCCTGCGAACAGGAGACTGTAGCTCTGAAGGGATGAAGCTGCCCCCAGCAATCCAGGTTGCAGTAAGTATAACTGAATCTAGTGAGGGGAAAGGATTTCACACAGCTTCCAGAAGTGTCTGGGCCAGCAGTGTAACACAGCTACTAGAAACTAGTTACTTACAATACTCCCCCCCCCTCAAAAAATGTTAGAGCACCTCTTCGACTTGCATTTTTTTCCAGTACTCCTCCACAGATGTTGATCTATATTACCAGTTTTTGGCCCCTCACCACAAGAAAGACATCGAGGCCCTGGAGCGTGTCCAGAGAAGGGCAACGAAGCTGGTGAAGGGGCTGGAGCACAGGTCTGATGAGGAGCGGCTGAAGGAACTGGGGGTGTTTAGTCTGGAGAAGAGGAGGCTCAGGGGAGACCTTATTGCCCTCTACAACTACCTGAAAGGGAGTTGTGGTGAGCTGGGGGTCGGCCTCTTCTCACAGATAACCAGCAACAGGACAAGGGGGAACGCCAGGGGAGCGCCAGGGGAGGTTCAGGTTGGAGATGAGGAGAAATTTCTCCTCGGAAAGGGTGGTCGGGCATTGGAACGGGTTGCCCAGGGAGGTGGTGGAGTCACCATCCCTGAGGGTGTTTAAGGACAGGTTGGATGTGGCACTTAGGGACAGGGTTTAGTGGGGAATAGGTGGTGGTGGGACGGTTGGACTGGATGATCCTTGAGGTCTCTTCCAACCTTAATGATTCTATGATTCTATGAAAGCTTTTAGTGGAAACTTCACTTCTGTTTTAAGCAAGTTGGAGAGGGGCTTTAAAGTGATGCCGTGCATCAGAACAGCAGAGGGGGCCAGAATTTCAAAGGAAATGTGGGGGGGGGCTTTTGAGGTGATTTGCTGGGTTATGAAAGGGCTGTGTACAGCCCAGAAGGAGTGTTCTGCAACAGCTCCTGCATCCCACAGCTCTGAGACAGCAGAGGTTGCAACAGAGAACTGGAGCAGCAGTACGTACTTCCCAGATCAGTGTCACTCGTGTATCTTTGTAGGGTCTCAATTTAAAAGTGAAAAAAGAAGTGATAGCGAGGTTAAGGAGCAGACTGATGTCTTCCCTCCAGTAGTGGATTTTCAGAGATGCACTGAAAAATTCATGTTAATATTTCACCCAACCGAAGGCACTGGTGATGCCTGGAGCAGCTGCGGGTGCTCGGCGTAGTGGCCTCTTCCCTCTAATACACACTGTGACCCGAAGTGGCCAGAATTTGCATCCCCACTCTGAGCCTTCCTTGCAAGTTAACTCCCCAGTGGCCAGGGACGCAGTAACACCACGGCCAAGAACCAGAGCAAGGGACTTGGTCTGTGGGGAAATCTGCACGTGATTCTCCGGTGACGAGGGAGAAGGCTGAGGAGCCTTCCGTGGAAGATGGCTGATAACTACGTGGAAGGAGCAGGTTAATGTCCCAAGACAGCACGCTGTAAAACGGGTGATTTGTGTGCGTTTTGGAGAGCAGTCGCCCTGCCTAAATGACGTTTTACGCAACCCTCCCTTCAGCTGGGAACGCGCCATTAGGCTCCGGGGTAGACGGTTAAATTGCGCTGTTGATTTAATGTGCAAGAATATTTGTTAGTGCAGCGAAGAGGTGCGGCTAATGGCTTCTGTTGGCTCCTTCAGATTTTAGTCTGGCATACAAGGACAGAAAAGCCCGTGCTGGTGAACGAAGGGAAGAAAGGATTCACAGATCCCAATGTGGAAATCTGACTGCACGGCTGAGCAGAGACCAACGCCAGGTAAGAGCTCACATTTTTCAACGGTAATGAGAAGCAGCAGTAAAAAAAAGGAAGATGGTAGGTAAGGGCAGGAAAAAGACAAGAGCTCTTTTAAATCTTGCTTTTTCACTGCCACTTTTCACATCTCCGACCCTCCCTTACTGCAAAACTTCTTCAGACTATTAGTTAAATCTCTCTTTTTCTATCTTTAAGAGAAGCTGCTAAAGGTGAAATACCTAATGACAGGTTGAGGGGGAAGAAGGCAAATCCAGAGAGTGGGAGTTTAGGCAGAAGTCACGTTGTTGAAAAACCCAAACCCTTGTCTAAACAGGGAGGTTTAGGTGTTAACTGTCCTAACGCAGCTAAAGCACCAGGGTGAAGGATGGGGATCCCCCCCCCGCCACCTGCAAACAAAGCTAAGGCAGTATCAGTGGAGGCATTTTTAAGTCAGGCAGAAGCTTTCACTGAGGGAAGAGTTTAATTTATATCCACATCAAGGCTGCACAAAGTCAGTGACAAGTAAGGGAGGGTGCGAATTAACCCCCCCCCCGGGGTGTTTGTTTGCCTAAGGTGAGCACTCAGCCGAACGAAGGAGAGAACACGCGCACTGCTGGCTGCCTTCTCCCCTTTAATTACCTGAGCACCCTGCTGTGCTCTGTCTCCTGTGTTTCCAGAGTGCAACTCGGGTTTGTTTGCCAGAGTGAAGGGTGGGCTACTCGCTGCTGTCGGCACCCAGGCTGCGTTGGTGCGCTTCACCACGGGGCAAAAATAAATGCCTTTTATCTGGGGCGTAGAACCAGGCCTGGAGGAGAAGGAAGGCTGCCCATTGCTCTCTTTTCCTCTCAAACACAGAGAGGGGAAAGCAGCAAAGGGAAGGGACAGATTTGCTCAGCAGCGGTATATTTTTAACCGCAACGAGCTCTCTTATAGCACATTCCCTCGGGCGAACGGGACGGAGCCCTGCCTGCTGCAGCGGCCTGCCTTTGCCGCCCGTTGGCAGGACGGCAGAGGAAAATATCGTCTGCGCTATATATAGCGGCTTGGCGGAGAGGCCGTAGCTCTTGGGCGCTGTCACAACTGCTTTTCACCAACACCCAGTTGCCTAGCAGCAGCGCTCACAGATCTGCAGGCTTGAGATGGGGTTTGGGATAGTTCCAAGGGGTGGCAGCTGACGGCGGCGAGGCAGAAGGGTAATATACGTGTGGGGTGTTTTTTTTTTTCTGTTGCAGATTTCATGCACAGCCTGCAAGGTTCCTCTCCACAGCATACAACTAGCCGGACGTGCAGTAGCCAGGACCTCTGCTGACTTCCAAGAGTTTTTAGCGTACTGAAAACAAGCAACACTGCATACATAAACTACCCGGATTCCCCTGCCCTTCCTCCTGGACTCTGAGCAGAACCAGACGCTCTGGAGGTGGAGAAAAAGCACAGAAAATACAGGACTGACATCAGCTTCAGTACGAGACCAGCCGCCCCGCGAGATGCCCGGTTTGGGAGGAGTGCATGCAGGGCGCGACGCGCTGACGCCACGGCCGAGCTGGAATCGTAGGCTAGACTGAGGGGGCTGTTTTACGGGACCCGAAAGCAAGGGTGAGAATGCCCGCAGGAGCGTGTTGGCCGCCGGTGACTTGTTTTCCCCGAGACACGCGTACCTTGCGGCTATGTGTGCGACAGCCTAAGCAGCTCTCTGTCCGCGGAGGGGACAGCTGCCTTCTGAGATGGCACCTTAGCCCTTAATTTTAAACCTACTTTAATCAGTGTTTATTACGCTGCACAAGACAGAGGGTTTCGGGGGAGGGTGAGAAGCAAGGCAGGTTACAACAAACCCATTAAGTATCTCTCTTCTCTTTGTATTCCCTCTCCCTTCCCTTCATTAGTTTCATGGTTTGGAGGGTGCTCCGACGTACCTCTACGTTCCTGGATGGAGTTATGTTTACAGCATGTGGTTCTCTATTCGTTCACGCTAAAATAATTGGAAGTGGGGGTTTAATGAGGGGGTTGTGGCCGTACACCACAATTCTTTATCCAGGCTGAGATTTTGGTTCTGTTTAGCACCGATTTGGTTCACACGAGCGTTAGGTGTGGGATTCTCTGAAGGGTGCCCCTACGTAAAGCCAAATTTCCACTCTTCAAAAAAATAAAGTTAACTGCTTAAAACTAGGGATTGAATGACAAAAGCTGATTTTAGTGCATTTACCATCCTACTGGAACTGTCCTTCAGCCCTAGCCCCTTTTTCAGGGCCACGCCACGCTACTGCAGAGCTACTGGCGTGAAAAGCCACGCCGGCGCAGTTGGAGAGTTAACTTCTGATGGATAGAGCAGCGCCCTTGTAACGGGGATCCTGTGCTTAGCGTTCTGTCCCTTCAGCACCCGGCTTGAGGTAGGTCGAAACACTCTCTAGGCAGAACATCAGTCGCCTGTTCCCCGTTCTGTAGCAGCAAAGGCCCTGAGGCAGCGCTGATGAAAGGGTGTTCTCTGACGAAACTGTATTTTGCCTCTCAGTGAGAGACACAGGACTGAGCAGTGCAGAAGAGGAACCTGGGTGCTACTACCTTGGCTGGCTCTGTATGTGAGACTGACAAACTTGCTGAGGAAGAAACTGAGGTACCACACACCCCTTCTCCCCACCTCCAGCCCCTTTAAAACAGCCAAAACTTACCTCCCCCTCCACAGTCGCTGTCAAACCTTTGATCAACCCCCACCGTCCCAATTCTTTCAAAAAAGGTCTGAAGCACAATTTTACCTTTGAATTGAGGGAAAAACGTAATCCTGGAAATAGACTTGGTTATTTTTAACCCTGACACATAGAACTATTAAAATGCTATAGATTTGATTGTGAGCTTCACAGTGCAGAAGTCTCCCCTTGGACTAATGTCATTGTGTATCTCGTAATATTTAAGAAAAAAAATATATTATTTTTTGGTAAGTTATTTTCTCCCACTGTATATCACAACCATCGGGGGAAAGTTGCGTTCTTTAGCTCCCAGTCACCGAGGCCTGGCTGCGTGGCCTTTATAAAAATTTTCCTTTAGCTGCACTGGCCGAAGCGCTACTTGGATAGAAAGCCCTTGATGCTACCGGCCGCTGGGTCCTCGACGGGAACGGGTGTTGGTATCTTGTATTAGAACAGTAGCGCTCTGCACTCCAGCAGATTTATTCTGTTACTGTACTAGCCTTCCCAGTTCACCTCAGTCTGCAAACCCTGGAGTGGAAAAGACATTTTTAAAGGACGACCAAGTTTTCATACCATTTTAATAGTTTCCAACTGATGTCCTCTCCTAGCTGCATGTTTTGTTTGACTAATCTTAATTCCAGTCCCCGCTGGGTTGGCAACCTTCCCTCCTTGGAAGGAAATAACTTTCAGAAAAATGCAAAGGATCGAGTCCTGAACACAATCCTGCATTCACTCTCCACTCTCCTCAAAGTTGGTCGCACGAGCCCGGGCCCTTCCACCTTGCACAGAGGCTGCCGTGGTCCTCGGGAGCAGAGATACGTACGTTCAGTACGACCAGCCCTGGCCAGGATGGAGTGTATTACAGCTGCGCTGTCTGTTCTCAGTTTTAAACAAACTGTATTTAAATTTGTTAAATAAAATTATGGTTTCTAAGAGTCAGAATACCCCGCAACTCTGTTATCAGAGACAGCGCACGTGTTTGATGTTTCTCTCTTAGCCTGAATCCTCTGGTTACTGGAACAGAAAGCAGGGGCTGAGCGACTTCTCGGAGATTCTGAACAGATTCCCAGCTTGAATCTGGTCTCTTCCTCTCCCTAAAGAGATGGCAGCTCCTCAGTGACTGCGGAGCTGGTGAGTTAAAAAAAAAACATGTCATGTTTTCCTAAATCCTGCGTTTCCGTTCTGAGGGACAGAAAGAAAAAAGAAAACAGGACCCAAGATGTCACAGCAGGTTTGACTAGAAAGTACGGACGTGCTCCCCCATTTGCAACTACGTACGCGACCCCTTTACTTCTATCCAGACCAAAATCTGCTCCCTGCTCATTTTACAAGGGGGAATGTCACCTTTAGGTGCTCCACAGCGAGAGCAGGGGCGGAGGGGTGACTGGAAGACTAACTTGTCCACCTCCTCGGAAGTTCTCATTCTTGCCTGGCCTGAAACACAATGGTATGTTTGACAGAGGACAAAACACATTTCACTTTTTAAAACTTCTTTTGTTTTCCTTTTTGAGAGAGAGACAACCTCCATAGTAAAACTTAGGGGAAAAAAAAGCTCGAATTAAAGTCGTTTGACAACCAACTCGGCTTCCAACAAGTGAACAATTAACGGCCTCTTTGCAGAGTGAGTTGCTAAATTCTGCCTGGAAGCACAACAAAATGGTTTTCCACACCTGGTTACTCACATGTTCAGTAACTATTTTCTCCCTATCTAATCATAAAAACGAGGAGGCCAGTAGTAACACATCTGTAAAGTCACCAGAGAGCTGAGCTCAGCCTTCAGCTCAGATGGCTTCAGTTCTCTCTCTCTCTCTCCTGCCTTCAGCACCTTTTTACTCCCCCACATTCACCAGACGGTCCATAACATCATGCGCAGCCATCCAAGCCGTGGGTCCTCAGTAGCGCAGGGAGATGAGCTTCCGTATCCATCCATCCTTCGGGAGCCCGTTTTCTCTTCTGAACTTACTGCCAAAGAGCAAGTCCTTTACCTGCGTCTAGTGGAAATTAATGTGCCCAAGTGCCTGGGCCATCGTGTCCCCAGACATGCAACCAGGAATATTCAAAACGAGCCAAAGATGGGAAAGCAGCTCTCCTCAGTCCACGTACTGGGTCCTTCCTAAATAAGGGATGTCGACAGATTGTATTATCCGTCCTGCAGTGCGTTCTTCAAAAATGACAATCTGCGGAAGAGAGGGATATATAAAGTTCCCTCATACAAAGGCTGAGTGACTTTAAGTATTTTTAGGAGGAAAAGGCATGCGATCACAGCAGGGGAAGGAAGCATCATTTAAAGAGATCAATCAACACGAGTCTGAACGGTAACTGTGATCCTTCTTCAGCACCACATGATGCAGAAAATAAACCAGCATCAAATCAGGTTTGTCTTGATTTCGAACTTGATGCAGCGCTTTGAAGTTTAGCTGCCACCCTCACATCGTGTCTGAATGGCTGTCAGAGCCACAGCCATCTTCAGAGCAGCACCTTCCCTGATTTTCACAGGTCTTAGGGGCTAACAGTCTCCTTCCTCTCTGTTGCGCTGGTTTTCAGCTAGAGAGAGGTAATGAGCGTGCTGTGCATGCCTAGCTCTTTGGGACATGACTCGGGGCAGGATCTTTAACGACACAAACAAGCCGAGAGGAATCCCACCGCAGCCTCTCACCTCATTGCTCCCTTTCCACAACCAGGGGCCAGGAAGGTAGAGTGTTTCCTGAGGTCCAATCTTCCAGTAGCGGCCCAGGTTCTGACCGTTGACAAACACAACGCCTTTTTCCCAGCCCTAGAATCAAGGCAGCACACAGAATTACTGATGCAGCTGTATTGCCTAGTTAGCATCTCCACAGGAAACTAAATCTACTTCCACGCTTGCTTTCTTTCAGGCCACTTTCTGTGGGTTTTCTGCTCGCTTTCCCTGCGCAGCTCCCTGAAGCCATGAACATTTAAGTAAGCCCTGTTGAACAGGAGTTATCCTCAACGTACTAATTAAAAGGATAAAGCTTTCAAAAATGTGTGATTCACGAGTCATGCTTCTACAGGAAACGTCATCCTCTTGAACAGACATAGCTTTATTTCTTCCCAAGCACAGAATATTTCCCCTCCCCTATTTCCCAGGTGACAGAACTACCGACTAGCGTAGTTTACAGCAAAGCATAAATGGAAAAGCGAGCAGTGCAGTAACGGCTGGCAGGAACCTTGGCTCCGAGGGAGTGAAGCTGGAGGAGGAAGTTTAATAATACTTAATATCTAATCTTTAGTTCTATGCGAGAGCAGCAGCCTTCCACAGGAGGAAGATATAAATGCTGACTCATGCCATGTCTACAAAGAAGCGACTCTCTCCATATCCCGTTGAGGAGGTAGGGATAAAACTAGCACCTCTTATTTTTCATGCCCATCACTCTGCAACTGGAAAAGAGAGAGCATTTGTGTGTCAATTAAGAGGACTAACTGTTCATTAGCAGCTCTGCAGGGTCAGTGTAGCACATGTGTTCTCATCAGGACCACTACAGACTGAACGGAATTACTTGCCAGCTTGAGAAGACTTCTTCACCCTCAAAACAAGTCTCTTTCTCCAAGATCAGAGAAAGACTACAAGACAGAGCTTAGTCAGAGCTAGCTATTACACCAGCGTCTCTCTAACCAGCCTTTTCTTGATCAAGAAAGAATAGGAGGGGAGAAAAAAATAGGATTTGCCTGTAGCTTCAAGAAAGTGTCCTGTGGCTGATGCTCTATCCACAGCCTCCCGCGAAAAAAAGCCGGACCGACAAAGTAATCTGGGACCGTACTCCATCCAGCAGTGTGTCGCAAGCTGCAAGAGAATGACCACAGGCAGCACTGAGAGACACGACACCGGTCTCAAGACCATTTCAAACCGCTGCTTACAGTGGCCGACGGATGTTGTTACAACAAGGCTGCTATTTCCTTGCGTGCCTGAAACATCAAGCAGTTGCTTTCTGGTGGGGGGGCCTGAAGGTAACGTTCGTCGTGCTGCAAAGGGATGAAGTGTTTCATCTCCTGTAAACATGCAAAGCGAGCACCTCGCTGATCTCTCCCTCCACTTCAGATAAGTGTACTGGTGGTACATGTCTCAGGCTTCATTACCTGTATCACCATCTCTAATACTTTACAGCAACGTAAAAATCTCTGCTTCACGTTGGCTGCTGAAGCGCCCATCCTCCTTCGGATGCGACAGTGCCGCGGTGCAAGCTTTAAACGCACGCGGCTGGCGCAGGCTAACGCCAACCCCGCAGAACTGACAGGATTCGAACCAGACGCTGCTGCCCATGTTCCTCTCGAGGAACACGAACACATCCTGTCGAGTTCGCAGTGCTTAGGGGCAGTCTGGCATTGTTTGTCGCCTCTGGCAAAAATTTGGGAGCAGGGGACAGGCAGAAGAGAAAATAAGGCGTGTGGAAGCCCTGCAGAAGCGTTGAGCTCCTGTCAGAACATGTTCCTTCTGACCCTTACGCACTGCACCTCTTGGATTCAGGGAAGTTATTGATCCAGCGCAGCCTGACTGCTGCGGAATGGTTCAACTAAAAGCCTACGACAATTCCTTTCACAACAGCGCGCGCTCCATCCTCCTACGCAGCGCCAGCGACTGATCGGAGTGTTGACTAATCTCGCTTTTGTTTGGGCATGGCAGTTCACTTGCTTTAATGCTCCTCACTGGAAATACTCTTCTAAAACCCCGCAGTCCAAGGTTATGTGAGTTACCCCATCAATAAGAATCCTTCAAGACACCCCCCACCCTCTCCAGCACCTGTTAAAGTTGTCCTTAGGCATTTCGAAATACAGACTTTTTGGCTTTTAAAAGGCATTCCAGTTTAGCACGGCCTCTCTCTCCTTGCTACACAGAAGGCAGGAGCTGTGCTATCTCAGGGGATGCACACGTGTTACTTTCTGGTATTAACAACATAACTGAAAACAGCCCCCCTGGATCGTGGCCAGAGTCCAGAGGGCATCTGCTGCCTGGAACGTTTGCTAAGATTTTCTCTACCTCCTAACGGAGGCTCCTTGACTTACCCCTGCTAGATTTCTTTTTCAGTCCTCCCTGCATTAACGCAAAGTAACTCAAAAGAGAGGAAGCCATCTGGACTTGTTAACGTACTATTAGTAGCTTCCTAGAATTAATCCGTCCCTCGCGCGTTTGAATTACTAAATATATCAGCCATGTTGCTGATTTCAAGAAACTCAAACTTCTCCAAGGTGTGGGTGTGCTGGGAGCCACCTCTTTGGGTGAACCACCCGTTTACCTACCCGATCCAACCCCGCTGTACAGGCTGCGAGGAGGTCTTTAAACCCTCCAGCGTGCAATCACGCGCCAAAAACGTACCTATTGCCTTTTACCGTGTTGCCCTTCCGATACATTCAACCGCTACCTGTTAGATTTTGTGCTGCTGGTAAACAGTTGGTTTCAAATGAGGCAGAAAAAAGTTTCAAATCCCCCAAACCTTTTCATGAAGCCAGGTTTCATCTCCAAACTGTAAATCTTGAAGTTCCTCAAGGGGGTTTTATTCAAGAAGACGTCACCAATTAAGCCTGCAAGAGCAATGGGGGTAATGAAGAGTTGAAAAACAGCTCAAGCCGACAGATTTTCCTATTTGAATGCGAGGAACAGCAGGAGATGGAAAGCAGCCACATTCTGCAGTGGAATTAGAGTCCATATGGTCCCATTGCTCATTCAGATTGAGTGGGGAACAACATTACTATACTTTGGCCTCTCCACTCCCTCCTTTGCTTCCACTCACCATGCCATTAAACACCCTCCAAGCAGAAAACGCTGTTGGCACGCGCAGCAGATGGGGTTTTGTTGTTATTGTTGGGTTTTAGTTAGCTGTCCATGTATAGATTTTTTTTTAAAGCAGTAGATCAGTTACTTCTCTAATAGGCACAGCAAAATATAACGTGGGCAAGCACTAATGTCCAGTCCTGATTCAGTGCTCTTCATCCAAGGATCTTAAGACACCTTAATAAGTAATTTACCTTTAGCACTCTTGCTAGATAAAGTTATTCTCCACGTAACAGGCAAAGCCTGGGTCTTAATCCAGCCTCTTAATCACAGGACTGCAGCTGAGACTGCAGTAGACTGAGGTGTGTAAAGCACAGAGCCTTTACATGCCTCTTGTGCAGTAAAACAGAATTAGTACAGTCACGAGCCTAACTTGATTAATCCATTTTGTATTGCTTTTGTACAGTTTTTGCGTACAGTTCCCCACTCAAATCGAATCCTGGGGTTTTGACCTCTTCCAGCTCCACAATTGTGTGGGGTACACCTGAACATTTTAGCAAATTTTTCTCAACAGGATGCAATTCATTCCTCCTGATATTGTCTGAGTTTTTAAATGTTCTGCTCCTCTGATACTAAACCCCCAGGGGAAAACAGAGATTTAGAAAAAAACGTATTTTCCTTCTCTCCCTGTGAAGTAACATGCTCACGGAGCAGGAGAAAGGGCACCCTCACATCACCGAGCAAATCTAGAGCAGAGCAGGATTCTCGGCCTTGGGTTTAGCTGTAGCCCTATAAAATAAGAAGCCTTAATCCAAGCTGTCGAGCAACTTTGCATCTACGATCACTCCGGACAGGGGTGATGAACTGTGGATTTTTAACGAGTTCCCTCCATCAGACCGTTTCCCACTGCTTCCCAGACGGTAGGCTGGGCTGGCGCTCCGATAGCTGGGTTGGGTCTTCAGTTTGGTTCTGTCTAAAGCACGCAAGACGCGCAGTTCTACGGCATTTAAACTCGGAGAACTCCGTAGGGCAGTTTGAGAACAAAGAACTTCACTCACCTTTCCTCTGCTCATTCAATGCCAGGCCATAATTGACACGACCGCGGTTCTCTACTAAGAGCCTTAGCTGCCTGAATCCCTGTTAAAAAAAAAAATAGAATAGGAAGAGCGTCAGCTGGACCACGTGCTGTCTCAGCCACAACGCTTGGTTAACAGAGCTCAGCAGAGGGAAGGTGGCCCCAATACCTTTGGCAGTTGCAATTTACCTGTTTAAAGTTCTGGATTATGTGACAGAACAGCGTCCCCGTATCTTTCAGCTACTGCAGATAGTTACGCCACCGAGGAACAATCAGCCTTTTCACAAAAGGTGGTGTTTCGTTTTGTTTGGTTTTTCTGTTGAACTCTTAAGCACCACTTTGGCATCGCCCACAGAGCCAGAAACGGAGTTTGACACAGTACAGGCTCACAGCATAAAGCTCTCCCACAAGTCATACGAACAACTAGTATATCCACCCACTCACCTACTCGTAGGAGCCACGTACAGCTCTGGTGACATGCGTTCAATCAATATCCTCGTCTTACTGCCAACTTCTGCCAGGGTAAAACTACTCTCAGAGCTAAAAAGAGACATTCCCCCTTCACTTCATTGGAGACCCAAAAGGTGCAAAAGGCCCCAGACCCCCCTAAAACCTGCTCTGTGCTAAGGACGTTGAAGCCTACGCAGACGGAATTTGCACAAACAGGGCACTCGATGCCCACTGTCGCGCGTGCGGCAGGCAGGCTGGCAAATCTGGTGCGGCAGGGACTACAAGGACTTGAACTTTCTGCATGGAAAAGTATTCAAAACCCCACTTCTCACTCACAAATAGTAACCCAACAGTGAAATGTGAAAAAAGCGTCTAATTAGGGTATTACAGGCGTTCCCTGGGTCAGGCTGCCGTAGCAGCTAGTTAAATGGACTCGGTGGGAGGTGCCTGCGTGAGCGCTACGCCTCTTCAGGGTGTTGCTTCTGTTACCTACAAACTAATGCCACGAGCGATCTCCAACAAGTTACCTGTCCTTCAGGAAGGGAGAGCTCCACTGTGTTGTAATCCAGCTCACCAACGTACATGGTGTTAACAAACACCTGCAGAACAGAGCACAGGAGAGGAGAGCGGCTGGGCTGTAATCACGTGTTGCACAGCTTACTGAAATGGTGTTCGGGGAGGAAATTGTCTCTACTTGAAACTAGAGCTCAGAGTCCACAACGGTGTCACTGATTCAGTCTAGGTGGGGGTGGTGGAAAAAATCACCACATTTCTCAGAACATTCAATATTCTGATATTTGAAGATATTGTAAGTTTTAGTAGACGGGAACCTCAAACTGATTTACACATGACAAGGGTTGGGGTTTAGCTGAGAACCGAAGAGAGCGAATCGCGCTTCTAATGTAAAACTTCACGTTTTCCTTCACAGCTGACCCGCTCCCCGCCTCGCTGCCAGCACCAAAGCATTCTGACGTTAGCCACAGTTGCCCTCTGCTCCGTACCTGTGCTCGGTCACGCACATGGTCCCTCGAATGCAGGTGTCCGCCACCAAATATGACAGTCTCGTAGAGCACATATCCGTACGCCTGCCCGCTGCTGTCATTTAGGTGCAGATTCTCCATGTTAACAGGA
The DNA here is from genome assembly GCA_013399095.1 of Psophia crepitans. Lineage (NCBI taxonomy): Eukaryota > Metazoa > Chordata > Aves > Gruiformes > Psophiidae > Psophia > Psophia crepitans. The sequence continues at coordinate 253,379 of VWZZ01005615.1, forward strand.
AATTCTGACTTAATGGGCTGCAAAGGAGAAACAAATTTAAAGGCAGAAGTGGCCTCTCGGCGTTGACATAGAGGCAATTCGTTTAAGGTAGGTGTTCCACTCTGCCACAGGTTACATTTATCCTGTGGGCCTCCAGGGATCTGCTCCGACCTGAATTACCTTATGACTCTACGAAAGCTACAGCAATGAAGACAAAGTACCAGAAAAGAGGGCCAAGGACTTGCAAAACTTGAATTCCAAAAGAACAGGAGTAGCAGTAAAAAAGGTGAGAGAAAAGATTTTCCTCCTTTGCATATCCTTGGCAAAACATTCCCCAGCCTTACCCTCATGGGGTAACAAGCCAGCGCACTAATCGCCTTTTCTACCTGAGAGGTGATGCCTTTTGGTACAGAGATGCATTAAAATTGGTGGTACCTGTAACAGAGATGGTAACACATCCCAGAGAGAGATATACTGGTGCAGCAGGATCGCGCCGTATGACGCCTTGCTTTCAATCACGGGAGGGAGAGGAAGAGGCTGGCCTGTGATGCAAAAAGAAAGGGAGAGATGGAACAACTTATTTCAGATGCAAAAAGTCAACACAGATTTAAGGCCCCCCCAGGCCTCCCCTTTGGTCAGTCTTCCCACTAAATTACAGAGCCCCACATCCGCCGCAGAAAGACCCGAAATAAGTGTGAGAGGTGGGTGAGAATGGGAGTTATTCTGCAGCCACAGCCACCTCCCCGGCCCTGGAACAGATTAACGATAAGATACAGGTAAGATAAAATACATCCAGTGGCGTTTCCTTCAGATTTGCGTTTATATCCAATTATCCAACGTACTCTTCCTGGCACAGAGAGAAGCTGTGAACGCCACTACCTGCCTGTTGGGTGCACACAAGACCAGGGTATGTCCCTGGTCCTCCTGCCCATCTTTTGGAAGAAGCACCCAGCCAGCCCGCCGACCAGAGCCGCGGGGCTCCAGCCGAGGGATCGCTCTAGAGTTTCTGATCTAACACCACACGTAGGTAGAACAGCGTTTTGGTTCTTGGGTTCATAATTACCAATGATCATGCTGAAGAGCTGTCGGAGCTTGAAAAATTTGGATGTGTAGTCTCCAGCCTCTGTCAGCACAGCGTCGTAATCTGAAAAAGCAGCAGATAGGTTTTAAAAAACGTACAGCAGCTCTGGGACTGCCCTCACGTACGCTGTCATCAGAGAAGTAAAAGCCCAAGACATGATTTTCTTGGCACTGTCTGTATTACGGAAACCTGTACGGTTTTATCTGTGTGGATGTAGCAAAACAAGCACAGAGTTGCTTAATGTGGAGAAGAGCCACTCACCGAGGAGCAACACACTTCGAGAGATCGAATTTGCGCATACCCCGAATTTCACAGAGGATAAAGTCAACAATTAACAACATTAACAAAGGGCTGTTGGGATGAAAAGAGCTTTAAGGTGCAATTGGACGTGGTAAGTGTCATCAACTGCGCCTCCTGTTCCCAGTTCAGAATGAGGGGATCCTCCACATCCTGGAATGGGTCTGGAAATGGGAAACGCTAACGCCAACCCCCATTTAGAGACAGGGATTTGCTTCTGAGCTACTTTGCCGTCGCTCCCTGACAAAGTGGTTGTACCGACTACGTCTCAATGCCTCCGTCAGCTGTAACCAGCCCAAAGGCAGCGAAAGAAAACTCACCGTAACTGGTGACATCTGACTTGTATTCATCAGCCTCCAAAGCACCGTTCATGAAGCCGAAGTTGGTGCCTCCGTGAAACATGTAGAGATTGATGGACGCTCCTAATTTGAGGATGCTGGCTACAGTATTCACCATTTCTGCAAAGGAAGGGCAGTGCCAGGGAGGCCACAGACCAAGAAGCTAGGCTAAAACTCTTCCAGTAGCGCAAAGCAGACACAAACATTCTGGTCCTTGTCAGTCAGTCACGCCTCTGTAATCACAGTGATTGGTACTGCGCCCTCAGTGAGGGCGGCACAGCTACCGAGGTACCGGGACACGTTAATACATTCAAATATCCCTCTCCTGTAGGTGAGAAAGGGTAAAGCTCATGTTCTTGAGCGGGAATTTCGCTTTTGAGCAGAAGAGTTGTAATGACTACTCAGACTCCCAAACCCAGCACACCAATGACCCAATTACAATTGCAGGAGGATGAGAGAGTCATTAAAACAGTCTTACATAGCTCTGCTTTCACTGTACTTTAGATGTCCCGGAGGTTCTGGGGTTGCTGATTATTTTTTCTTAGTACTTCTCTTCCTTCCTAATGAGCTTTTAAACTAGAGAGCAGTTTTTAAACTAGCAGTTTTGAAACTGCTGCTTTTCAGAAGGTTCTGCGCCTGCTCACCTCCACCATATTCCCACAAAAGGTCAAATAATCCTCTCTCAACGCGGAGCGTTTATTCACTGGACAAGTAATGTCGTTACGACGGGGGTTTCACAAAACTTGTGACGTTTGTAGGAAACACAAACGAAGCCTTCGCCGGATTTAGATTAGCTCAGGAGGTGAAAGAGATGATTTAAATCACTGCACTGCACTTTGTAAATCAACACAGAGTAGCACGAGGCCTCAGGACACATCGACGCTAATATCTTCAGACATTTGGCTTTCTGCACACCCCCCAGAGTCCCTCTTCGAGGAACAAAAAGAAAAATATGTATTTATTTTTTAAAAAGAGCTGCTGCTTACTAACCCCACGACAGAAAATCCAAGGCACGGCAACGCGACCCACCCACTGGGAGATTATTTGTTTACACGGACTCGCACACAGCAAAGGTTACAGCAGGACAAAAAAATTTCAAAAAGCTGTAGGTCATTGTTCTACGACTGTTTGCTGAGCAATAAACCGCCCCCCAACTACAAGAACGGTACACAGTGCTCACCGTCTGCATCAAAGACATAGTGTGGGCCTCCCCAGTTATCAAACCAGCCCGTCCAGTACTCCATCACCATCTTTGGCTGGTCTCTCTGTATCGAAAGTGAAGCAAAGAGTTAAAACGGAGACGGCAGCCTTGCGCTGCTAGAGGAGCGCTGTTCAAACGCAGTTTGGCGGCACGGTTTGCAAGGGTGTTTTCTTCTCAAATTGGCCTTAAAAAAAAAAAAAGAAAAGCAGCCAAGGAGCTCTGAACAAGATGCGGTGGGCCAGCGATGCCCAGAAGAGGCAAGGCAGGCAGAGAAGCGCCCTGCTAGGCACAAAGCAAAAACCACGGCACGCAATCGGGTGACGCCCAACACTGCTGGATATTGGTTTTCAGTGGCAAAAAGACAAACCATCTTTCTGCTAGAAACACACATTTATAGATGTCTGCTTACCAGCTACACCACCGCCAGCCCAGGGTTCGCAGGTGCGCTGCAGCCGACGCGTGCCAAGGCAGGAGCGGCAGACCTTAACGCCTTAATGCCTTTTTAATGCCGCGTATGGCGTTGGCAGGAAAGAATCAGCCTTTGCGGGAATTAGGCTTCATTAAAAAAGCTCCGCACACAAAGCGATCGCTGCCCGTTCGTCACCGCTCGCCAGCTCCCTGAGCTCCTGCAGAATTCCACCCGGCCTTGTCACACCGGACAGGACAACACGTGCTCAGCCTGGCTGGCACTCCCTGCTCGTGGTATTTATTTCTAGTCAAGGCAATTTTGCCCTTTATTTGATAAGGGCTTTATCTCATGGCACGTGAAACGGCCAAGGTAAGTGGCATTAAAGAAACTCGTGTTTCATTAGGAGAAAACAACTGCAGCTGCCTGTAATAACCCAACTGCTCCAGGTTCAGACCAGCTCTAGGAAATACGTTTAATCAATCCGTCCCCGGTAAACCAGTCAAAGAACCAGTTTTATCACCCTCTGGAATAAAAGACCATAACAAGGAAAAGATAACACAGCTTCATAATCCTTACAAATACAAACGACAGGCTTCCTGTTTTGTAATTAGTACATGGGACAGAGGAGGAGCTGCTTTTATCAGGCCACGCTGCATTCAGCTGGTGGGGAAGGTGCTGCCTTGTGCGTTTGCAGGGCGTGGGGAATTTTGTGCGCCCTAAAGAAGGGAAAAGCACACGCAGCAGAGCCTATTCTGCCTGTACAGGAAAAGAAACTAAAGCGGTAGGATTCAACGTTCAGCACGCCAGCAGCAAGGTTTCCTTTCACAGTCCAGGCAAAAGCCAAGGGAAGAGATCGGAAGAGAATCAGTCACGGCCAGGGGCACGTGTCAGGCGTTCACATCTTTCCAGGCTGACATTTGGAGCAAGCAGAGCAACAGGTGGAAAAAAGAGGACGCAGAGAGAAAACCTGTCACTAAAAACCCAAAACTTGTTATTCCCGCACCGCTCCCGCTCTGATTCCAGAAGGGTTTGGCCTAATGAGAAGGAAGCCCAAATATTTATTCAAAAAAACCCCAAAACAACCCCAAACCAAGACACAAAACCAAAACAGACTCTCGGTGCTTCATTTCTAACGCTGTCCTGGAAAATCTAGGCGAACAAAGTTTTTCCACATCTTACCTGCACTGTGTCCAGATATTTCAGTAGCCCCGGCTCCAGTTTCTGAAAGTTAACGGTGGCCAGCGCTATTGGGAAAAGAAGAAATTTTTATTCATTTGGACACATACACGATGCCACGGGGACCATCAGCCCGGCACAAGCTCAGGGGGAACTGCAGCATCTTCTGAACCACCAATACAACCTCCTCGGAAATTTCCCATCAAAGCCTTCGCTTGGTATGCAGACTCTAACCGGACCGCAGCACACAGTGGAATACTGGCAGGCCATCTTTTCAGCTCTAATGTTCAGAGATACTAGAAAGAGAGAGCATCAGAGCAGCTCGTGGGGTGTCACAAGCTTTAATTAGAGGCTGTAAAGCACTTGGAGATCCTCAGATAAAAGGCACCGCATAAAAGCAAACTTATTATTAGAAAGTCATATCTGGATGCCACGCCGATCTCCCAGGCTTTAGCTGCAGGAATCGCTGCCCAGGCAGCATCTTACAGCTTGTCATGGCTGTGGGGGCGGGCGAGAGAAACCCCAGTACAAGTGAACCAGACAGAGATCGTAATTGGAAAACTTATCAGCGCTCCTGCCCTGTGCGGCACGGGGGAACCGGCAACTGGCTTCTGCGTGCTGCGCGTGTAGTGACAGTCGCTGCACGTTCTTCAAGCGCTGGAGCGGGAAGAAGCGTCTGCAGGAGCTGAAGCGTTAGAAGACGCTAATCTGGTATCAGCGTCCCAGCCCCTGGTACATGTTTGAACCATTTTCACACTTTTCGAGCCCTCGGATGCACCGATATTTCTCCCAAGGAACACTGGAAACGCAGGAGCAACGATACAATTCTGTATTAAAACCTGACCACTTACAAGAGAGCTGGTATCAAATCCAGCCCCGGCTGTGTCAGGCAGAGCACTTCAAACAGAATCCTTACGGGGCAAAAGCTCACTTGTCACTATTTATACCTTGATTCTAACAGGCTGACCTGCGTAGCGTGCTGAGCTGAAGAATTTAGCACTGCAAACACGGCAGGAGAACAAAATCAAGCATGGATTTAGTAAAACATTAGTTGGCAGACGTGAAGGCAACCCTGCCCAGTCCTGCTCTTCACGCAGACTAACAGCACACCACCGAAAACACGGTGTCAAGGTGTGGAGAACCGGCCTGACCACTGCAGGCACTAACAGGAGCCTACGGATGCTTCTTGGAAAGAAGTGGGAACCCCACCGATGAACAGCACAGACAAAACCACAGGATCTCTGCCTCAGTTTTCGACTCCGTTACGGAGTCTTCTGTTTTCTTTACGTGTTCCTGCGGTGGGTTTTGCTTTCTCTCCTTCAGTGCTTTCATAACCACCTCGCTGCTCTACCGCTCCGAGCCCGAGTTATTCCGCGCATCTGATTACTTGACATGTTGACTCTAATGAGCAGATTGTTGTGACATCTAAGAGGCAAATTGGTATCAAAGAGCTCTCAGCATGCAACACGCTGGAAAAGACAACCGCAAACAAGAACGAGCTCTGAGGCAGTAAACGTTCCCTCCAGAAGATGGTGAGGGCTACGCAGGCATTTCCGCGCCAGCCCTTCCGCGTGTCAGCTCTCTGGCAGGGAGAGAGTGACTCTACGTGGTCGAGGCTGAAAACTGCTGCACGCACATGAAAAAATACACTTGAGAAGACCACGGTACTGGTGAAGGCCCACGGACTTCAGAGTTGTTGAGTTTATCCTTCTCGTACTGTCACGTAAAAAGAAGAGGAGGAAAAACCAGGAGGGAGAAGCCTTTCCCTTCAGTCATCTAGAGTCTAGGTTTTGATGAGATTTTTTCTTCTCTTTTCATTTGTGAAGCAGGTACCTTAAGAATAAGTTATTACTATTCATAATTGCTGAGGTTACTTGTTTAATATATATTCAAATGAAGCAATAGGCAGTGTTTGCAGCCTTTTAATCCGGTGGAAACGACACTAAGAAACGCCGGGTGCTGTCGTCTCTTGACCAACCTCACTGGGAAGTACAGGCGCCCAGCACCCGACAGAAGGCAGCCAGGTATTTCGTCTGCACACACCCAGCATCCTTCAAAGCAGAGAGGCTGCCTCCCCACAGAGCAACCCTGCCACCACCTCGTGTTGCCAAAACCCACCCTAAACCTTTCTGGGAAGGGACTGGGTCTGTTCTGTGCGTATAGCCTCCCGCTCAGGGGGGGTCCCTCCTCCGTGGCTGAAGCTCTGCCCACAGACAGAACACAGTTCCCGGGCGCAGCTTAGCAAATGAAGCCTACTGCGCTGTTTCGAGGGCTGCGCTCCTCCGGCTGCCCCGCAGAAGGAGCACAGTCTTACCCTGCTCTCCTACAAGCACGTACCTCCTTCCACTAAGCCAAACGACAGCCCGTTCTTGTTGTCCGAGGTCATTAACAGTTCCACAATCCCTCTGTTTAACAGGGCCTAAATGAAAAAGAGGAAAAGCCATGGCGTTAACAGCCTGAGTTTAGCGTTTGTCAGGATATTAAACCACTAAAGCACATTATCGCCTTCTCTGGGGATTGCTTGAAACTGGTGGTGGCTTGGTAAGAAATACTGTTCCTGTGACACGTCCCGCTCCTCCTGAAGCTTCCCTGCCTCCTTTTTTCAGCTTAAACACAACTGAAAAGTCTTATTGTGTTTTAGAAAGCCAGATCAGTTTCTCACGGAAGCACCATACTTCGGGATTTTACCATCTCCTTCTGAGATCAACAAATAGCTTCACCACTTTCCACCAAGAGAGGGCTTCAGGCAGAAGAAGAAAAGCAGCTCATCCTTCCTGACTTTTTAACAGTAGAAGCTGAAAGGAGAAAATAGCTGCTTTGCCAGTGATAGGCACCACCGGACAGCTCAGGTACCCGTGTTCCTGAATAGTCGAGTCAGAATGGATTTACTGGTTCTTCGGCATTGCAGCACTGTACGGATTAGCACGCTGCGGGTTTTAAAATGCACCTGCACCCTCCCAGTTCTTCCCGTTAGGATAGCTACAGTTGTTTTTCTACAGCAGCTGACGTTTGAAGGAGGGGTTAGAATAGAATGGAATAGAATAGAATCATTAAGGTTGGAAGAGACCTCAAGGATCATCCAGTTAGGAAACCCTAGCTGCAGATTAACCCCTCTCTCCACTGCACTTGCGCTGGAAGTCACTCCTTCAGCTTCAAGGAGCTCTGAAGACAAGCCTTCACTCTCTTAACTCTAAATTAACTGTGAAATGGTGATAAGGCCACATCAGCTCACACAGGAGGTACCTGTGCCCCGTGCACCGACCGGTTGATGTCTGTCCTGCGTTTAAAAAAACCTCTGCATGTCGCACGCGCCTGCGCACGCAGCAGATGTGAGCGTTACACACGGTCTGCGTTAGAGCGGCGTAACACACTGGCTTTAAAGCCAAACCCAGTCCAGAGTTAAGGCTGGTGAGATTATCACCCTGTCGTCACTAAATCGGGACCTGAACAGATGCTGGTATTCGGCAAAATGCAGCTACTGAGGGAACCGGAATTCCTGCCGAATCTCACGAAGATAATTCTCTGAGCGCTACGTTAATACCGAGTTCCTTCTCCTCCTTCTGAACACAAGTGCAAAACGGAGAAGCGGCAGAGAGCTGCTGCACATTGACACGTGTTACAGGATTTCAGGGCGCAGCAGAGACACCAGGAATAGAAACGGCGTCCGAGCACCTAATCCCAGCTCAGGCACTGTGTGTCAATGCACCCTTTCATGGCTTAGACGTTTCGGAAGGCGCTGCACCCAAAAGAGTGAGAGAAGGACAGGGGTTTGGGGGTTTGTGCAAGTTCTGGGTGGCTTGTTGGTTGTTTTTTTCATGGGTGTATTAATTCCAGGAAGATTGCAACGCTATATATATATATGTCTATATATATTTGGGGTTTTGCTCTGAATTAATCAACCTGCCACATTCAAAGCTCAAGGCCCAAGCCAGAACAAAGACTAGGAGCTCCACCTCTCATTAGATCCCATTCCAACCAAAAACCAAGCCCTGCAAATCCTGCTTTCCCACATTTTCGTCTTTAACCACCATAATATACTTCCTCAGACCCAAGGTGCACACAGCACCGGAATACGACAAAACAGCACTGCAAAAACACACCCCCAGGCCTGGCAAGGAAACATTATCTGTCCTGACAAGCCTGTGAAACATCTTTCATCCCTGAGATAGGGAAAAGCAAGCGCGGAGCCGGCACGCTGCTCAGACTGGCCATGCCCCTTTCATCTCTGAAAGCTTGTATTTGCCCATACGCTTGCTGCTGGTGGGACACGGGGAGGGAAACTGTGTAGATACAACAGACAATTTTGACACTATCAGTTCAGATTGGCAATTAATTCTTTAACTTGGCCGTGTGCACGCTCTGTATTTAACCTAAGCAATGTTAAATCCCTCCACAAGATGGAGTTAGCGGAGGAGCAGGCCCAGCTCCGAACAGATTAGGACTCCAGCCACGCGATTTATTTGGCTGAAGAGCCTCTGTATACCTTGAGCAATAGGACAACCTGAGGCAGAGCTAACCTCAGGGTGCTGGGGAAAAGCTGGGGTACCCAAAGGGTTCCAGAAGGATCTGAGAACGCTGTAGCAGAAGAGCAGGGAACGCACGATCGATAGCTCGTACTCACGCACCACTGGATGGGTAACGTCTCAGCAAGAAGAAATGAAACAACGAACCTTGTGAGATGTACCACGGATCTTCTAACTGTCTGCCTTGCAATTGCACTGGGGGCAAACGAACCGGTCAGACGCGTGTTGGATCCACCAGGATAACTTGGCCTCCTTGGGCACTGGCCAACTCTTCATCACTCAGTTCAGAGCCAGGAGCTAGGGCAGGCTCCAGTCTCCGAGGAGGATAAGGGAGGCATGACGCAAATTAACCTGCCTGATGCTCAGCTCCAGATTAAACAAGTTTACGAGCGTGCCTGTGGCTTGTTCACATAAACCTTCCTCCCAGGACAGTCAACAAAGAGAAACCTGTCTCTAATCTTGTCTAAGAGAAACAAAACAGGACCAGCAGGAGACAGCTTCTTCAAGGCCAGCTATGTATTACAGATACTCCCCTCTTTTCCTATCACACCCTTCGCTGGAAGACAGAAGAACGGGGTTTATCACTATTGAGAGGGTCACATGCCATCTGCTCCACTCCAGGAAGAAACAGCAAGGGAAACGCAGCTGCATTGTGCACTCAAGGTTTTCCGAAGCCACGCTCAAAAGTTATCCAGAAGAAAGAAAATACTACAAGGAGGGTGGTTATGAGAGAGATTGACCACAGAAACAGGTAAATGTGCCAATATTACCGTTTTAACATAGGTCATGTAGTTTGGGTCTTTGGCGTAGGAACCATATTCGTTCTCCACTTGCACTGCGATGATGGGACCTCCTTTCTTGTACTGTTGGGAACAAAAGGGCGAAGCTGGTCACCGTGATTTCTAACCAGAGGGACCGAAACCACGGTGGCGCTGGCTTGCGGGAAAGATGGACGACTCTCAGGCGGGCTCAGCTCCACTCTATCATCCCCCCAAAGTCTCCGCGTAACCAAATGGCTCCAATCTGGAGCGCTGACACAGACAGCTACAGTCCACGCTGGTTCCTAAAGCGAAGCTGGTAGATTCGTTATTGCTACAACCTGCTGCCGTTACACACTGCTCACACTCATCTGCGCAGACAGCCCCCACTTGTGGACAGAGGGTAAGGGATCGTACTTGCCTGAAGAGGGACGACAACGGGCATTAGATGATCAAAATAGGCATCCACAGCTTCTGTGAAGCCCTTGTACGTTGTCCTCAGTTGCATCTCTGGGTCTTGCAGCAGCCAGCTATGAGAAGAACAGCCAGCAGAATCTGTTAGAGCTTCCTGCCTGATCAAGGCTCCTGCCCACCACCCACCAACACGAGGGCACGTCTGGGCAGGAGTCACCGATGGTTCTGTGTTGCTTGGCTAAGCACACAGCACAGGTATGGATCGCATCATGAGTCACTGGATGGCACCATGGGAGGCCATCTACCACTCACGCCACTAAATGAGGCCAGACTGTCCTTGCCATGCTGGTCCCCTTCTTCTTGTTCTGTATTTTCGGCTGAAATTCATTGCGTCAGCTTTCCCAATAAGATTTCAAGGGCTACGCTTACCACTCTAAAGGTTACTCTGGAATTCCCTGCACGCCCAAGGGCACTCTTCAGCCAAGTGCTCCCTCACGAAACCCCAATCATCGCTCAAAACAAAGCTTCTGGTAATTGTTCCCGTGGTTTCTACTGCTGATTTACAAGACCTAGTTCGCTGGTTTGGGGTTAACACAGAAAAGGGGAATCTGTTTAAGGGCAGAATGATGTAGTGCTATAATAATTTAAGCAGAGCGAGCTTGTACACTCCTTGTCTCTGCAAAAAGAGGCATCAACTAATAGTTAATAACAGTTGCAAGGAAGTCTCTCGCACACCTTCGCAGTTCTGCACCTGAACTCTCCGATGCCAAAGGCAGGGCGTTCTAAAAAATGAAAAGGTTTGAAGAAATAATCCTTTAAATGTTGTCTCCACGGAGGTTTATGCTCTGTGCAGGTAAGGAAAACAAGAGGTATGTAACCTGGCACTGGTTCCACTGGGATCTAGTAACCAGGCAAGTCTCAACGCTGACGTATTCAACTCGGCTCTCAAAGCCTCTTAGCAGCAAGCTGTGTGCTTTAGGAGAAAACACAACGGGTTGGAAAAGGTGTGGGTCTTTATTACTGCCAGCCATGTAACACGTATGTTCTAGTAGGACTTTTAAAACGGGCCCCAGATGAAAGGAATTCTTACATCAAGGTGCAAATGCCACTGTTCATACTGTACAGTCAAGTTGCAACAGCAATAGCAGATGGGTTTCCCCGATTCCGTTTTCTTGCTGCAAACACGAAGCCAAACCCCAATTACTGTTTTAAAGAATAACTGCTCAGAAACGATTCTGGTTCCAGGCTGTACTGCTTAGCAGAGCTCAATAATACAACGGGTCCCTCACCTGCTTTGGGGGCACTGGAAATAAATACTCCATCTAACAGCCAGCCATTCTAAATCTTTGAAGGAGGCTCAACTGTATGAGGTTCAACTGTATCAGAGGGTTTTGGTTGGGGTTTTTTCCCCACCCCCCACCCCCAGTCCCAAACACTTGCCTCAACCGAAGCATTTACCCGCTTACCTGGGCAGACCACCGAGGTCCCATTCAGAGCAGATGTAAGGTCCAGGACGCAGAATGACCCACAGTCCGTTTTTAGCTGCCAGGGAAAGGAAGGCCCTAGAGATCCAGAGAGCTCAATTATTGTCTGACTGCAGAATCCCCGTCCTAATGCACCGATCACCGCAAAATTTAGGTACCAGAACCCGGAGAGAATTGCTTGATGAAGCAACTATACTGGGTGGTACGAAACCTGTAAATTCCCAGGACTCCAGAAAGCAGGGGAAGGAACGAGTCTCTGTCTGCCTGATCAAGGCACGGGCTTTGCTTCAGAAGCTGGAAATGACATCTTCAGCCAGAACCGACACGCACACCCTCCCCTCAAAACAGGAGTATTTAATGAGAGAGCTGTCTGTACCACATACTCTAGATCCAGATTTCCACCGAAGTCAAACTTCCCCCTTTCTTGTTCATGAAGGTTCCAGGGCACGTACCTGAAATGCAGAGTTAGGGCAGAGGAGGTGAAGGGCTGGAAAGGGCACTGCTTTTGTGAAAGAAAAAAGAAAAACCCTCTTTGTTAGCCTGTAACAGATCCAGAGATCGCTGCACGTACACGTCACAAGTGTCTTTACGCGTGTTCGTGCCTTTCACCTTCCTGACGAGTCCTTACTTTGCAGCACTCCCTCCCTGTACTCTGCAATACCCGAGATTCTCAGACCACCAAACATGGTCTCTCTCTCTCTCTCAGTTTATCTGTCCTTCTCCAAACTAGAGGGATCTCTAACTCACAGCCACGCTGAGCGGCCGTGTCAGAGCCCGGCCCTTCCTCATCGGCTCAGCGTTAAGGCGGCACTTGCCCACGACGTCTGACAGACATCTGTTCCAGGCTGTATTTGAGGATGCCGCAGTGTGCGACGGCTAGAGAATCCCTGAGTCCCCATGACTCTTCTCCGTGTCTTTTCTCACAACAAGAAGTACAGAATGACATTGTTAAGGGATTAATTACACCAGTTACTATGGAAGAGGGGAGAGGCTGCAAGGTCCAAGCGACAGAGCCGAGGGAGCGAGGACACTTACGTCGTGAGGGTATTTAAGCCACACGCTTTCATCTTAAGCATGCGGTCTTCCCAGTATTCCCTGGGGACTCGGAAATAGTGCATCGAACCTCCAAATATGCGGAAAGGCATGCCTTCCAGGAGGAACTGCGAGTTTTCTGTCTGCAGGCCTAGGGTCCTCCCCCATAGCTGCAGGGGGATCAGCTCACTCCAGTTAAACCTAGAAGAGAAAGAGAGATGTATGAGCATCCAGTGTCCCCGTAAGAGAGGCTGCTCGTTTCACCCTACCTGGCAGGATCAGCTCTGAGCTTCCTACATCTCAAGCAAACCGTGTCCTTTGCCATGTAGAGCCCAGATGCTTCAGAAGACTACAGAACAGACGGAAGGTCTGCCCAAGATGTGTGTTTAATACTCGTTTCACTAGCAGCTTCCACCCTGAACGCCCCGAGCCACTCTGCCACGCTCTGCAACTGAACCGTAGCTCTACTCAGGCAGAGATCGTGGAACCGACTTGTTGAAAACAAGAGATGGGCAAGTTTTCACCCAACACTTTGCTAACTTACAATACGTAAGGTCTCCCTGTTTCGCAGCAAGGTGATGTGCACTGGCTGATTTCCGGACCCTTGCTCCAGCAGCGGCTGCATTTCAGTATCGCTACCCTGAACGTCTCGTGGGGTCTTTGACTCCTTCCAACTCAACACACGGAAAAAATAAAGACCCCTGGCCAGTTCGGTGTGAACGGAGAACCTTTTCCTTCAATTTAAAGAAACTCCCTGGGCTACACTGATCGCTCGGGAAAGATGAGGTGTGCCATCATCACAGACTTACCTCCGCCCGCAGCACCGCTCATGTGAACTCCTAAATGTGTTATTTGCCACAAGACACGGAGCAAAGGAGACAGCAGGTTCCAAAGCACTTACTGGCTGCAGGACTCGTGCCGTCACGGGCTGCATTTGGGTTGGTGCCCGCACGCAAGAAACTACCCCCTATCGCCTTACGGGGTTCCCCAGTTCCTTTTGGCTCAACCAAGAAAACATTTAACCAACTAGTCCCGACCCGGAGCAGTTACACCGCCTCTGTCAGGCCGCCCCACTTCCACAACGCCGAATACAGGGAAGAGTCAGACAACAGCAGCTTGTTCCTCCGAGAGGTTACCGCAGCCAGGCGCGGGGAGTGAATTCCCGTCTCAAGAAGGCAAGAGCGACCCACGCATTCGAGAGAAATGTCGCATTCAGAGAAGAGGGAAACACCTCAGCCTCCGGCTGTTTTCTAGACTACGCGTAGAGCGGGTTTCAGCAGAGGGCGAGGACTTCTCAGAAGTCACAGCTCACAGGGATTGCTAACCAGGAGCCTGCAGCAATTACCCATCCTCCGACACAAGACAAGGAGACTACAAAGGAACTAAATCTAAGACTTCCAGGGTACTGCGCGGGCTGGCTGACGAGCACAGAGAGTACCTGTATAGCACAGCATTCTCACAGGGCTCTGAAACAACCGGCAGCAGGCATGGGTAATACCTGGAAAAGGAAGCCCGGGTTAGATATTCACTGCCTTCAGGCAGCGAGCACTCAGGGGCATTTATTCTCAAACCATTTACAAAACACAGCGCGGAGCGAGGCGATAGTAACGTACCCCGTTCAGAAGGCGACGCAGCAATAGCAGAGCTTGTATTTAGGTAGTGCAGCTCAAAGTAGGAGAAATAAGCTCGAAATACCTCCCTGCCATATTTAAAGGGTGGCTGCCTGAATAGGAACAGGGTGAAAATCTGCATGGGAAACTAGGTACAGCCAGGGAACGATGACGTGAGGCTAGGACACGGCAGCACTGCTCCCAAGGAATCGCTCCCCAGCAGGGGAGATGGTTCTCGGTCCACGTGCAGGACAGCCAACGGCCACCTGCCCCTCTGCTCTGCTGGAGCTATGTCTTGCACGGATTGCAACTTTTGCAGATCAGATCCTGAAACTGCAGCCATATCTGCTTCTATTGCTTGGTGGCAAGCCCAAGGCTGACAGCTCAAAAGGGCCTGGAGATGCGAAACTCTGATTTTTGAAGATTAGGTTGGAAAATATGTTAAGTTTCCAACTTCTTTCTGAGTGAGGTAAAGCCCTGAATTACCCCTGCACACAAGAGTACTGCTAACTGCCCCGCTGCCAGGATGAAGTCTGCACTTCAGGAAGCATACATAGCCAGATAAAAATAAACAAATCACTTAAGCTCATCTTCTTAATCCCGGGCATAACTTGGCTGGCAAGTTTCCATCAAGTTTCCTACCTTAAAACTCCCCGACAGCGGTTTTTTCTCACCAAGAAGGACTGGGAGGAAGCTCCCAGGTTCCCAATATTTTCAGCCTATTATCCTGAGGCGCACACCTCTCACTAGGATCTGTGACTTCTGAAAAAAAAGACCTTCTGTGACTCAGCAGAGCTTCATCCTGTTACCCCGAGCGGGACTGCCAGAGCTCAAAGCCCCTCTGAGGGGCTTTGATAACCTCTCGGAGGAAGAACGCTACCTCTTGAGAGCCAGGCATAGCTGCCAGTAGATTGTTTTTCCCCACTTCTATAATGACAGCACAGGCTGCAAAGAATCCTTTTTTCTGTCCGTTTGCTAAAGGTTACTGGCCTGCTTTGTCCCTCAGTAGCCATTTTTTCCCTGCTTCAGGGAAAATTCTATTTTTTTGGGGGGGGAAAGCATTAGATTACCAAGTTTCCCTGGAACAGAAGCTTTGAAATCGGGTTGGACAAGCCAGTCCTCAACAAAATGATCCATCTATCGTCGGAAAGTCGCAATTAACCGCTACGCCAAGGCGTTCGCGCCCGTCAAACAAAAACCGAGCCGAAGACCTCTCGGCTTGAGATAAAGATGTTCAGCTTTGGTATCGGTCTGACGCATACCCAGAGCAGCTGGGAGCAAAAGCTAATGGGAAAGAAAGCCAAAACACGGGAAAAAGCGTGGAGACCATGAGCTCGCTCTGCCAGCGCGAAGGAACGCGCTCCAGAGGACGAGGGGCTTGACGGTTAAAGCCAGGATCACTGCTCAGACCCGCCTCAGAGGGCTTTGCTGTTTATTCCCGGCTTCCTCCGGCCGGAGAAAAGCGAAAGCTTCGAGCTGCCCTCACTCACGACTCGCAGCCGAGGTCCTGCGTCCGTCAGGCGAGGGGGTCATTATCGCCGCGTTCTACAGCGGGGTTTATTCTCAGGCGACCTGGGCCCCGCAGAAGAACACGGGTTACCAGCGGGCACGGGGTTTTAGAGCCATCGTACCATTAAGGTTGGAGGAGACCTCCAGGATCATCCAGTCCAACCGTCATCCCATCACCTATTACCCACCAAACCATGTCCCTAAGTGCCACATCCAGCCTGTCCTTAAACACCCCCAGGGACGGGGACTCCCCCACCTCCCTGGGCAACCCGTTCCAAGGCCCGACCACCCTTTCTGAGGAGAAATTTCTCCTCATCTCCAACCTGACCCTCCCCTGGCGCAACCTGCGGCCGTTCCCCCTTGTCCTGTCTCTGGTTATCTGTGAGGAGAGGCCGACCCCCCGCCCACCACAGCCTCCCCTGAGGCAGAGGGGAGCAGGGCTCCCGCAGGAGCCCGAGTTCCGTGCGTTCATCGGGCCCCGGCTGGCAGCGGCGCTGGGGTCGCCCCATTCGGAGGTGGGTTCCAGATGATGGAGGGGCCAGCGCGCGCGCGCGGGACGTCAGCAACGTACGCCGCGCAACGCTTGTTTAAAGCTCTTACATCATCGCTGCGTAGAAAGAGCGTCACCCCCTTCGGTTCTTCCCACGCTCCCGTGCTGCTGGAGACCGGGCGGGCAGAACCCGGCGGGCTGACGGGTCGTCCCCCACC
>VWZZ01005615.1:277778-293397 GCA_013399095.1 Psophia crepitans
GGAAAAGTTGATGCCACCCGCTCTGGCAGAAGGAGGCCGGCTGAGAGCCAAAGAACTTCTAACAGGCTGCTGGCAGAAGGGGAGAGGGTTTGGACCAGCCAGCTCGTTCCCTTTCCTGAAGGGTCTTTGCACGCGTAATCTCTGCGAGCAACAGGCTGAGCCAGACACCCCGGCTGCGAGGCTTGACCGAGCTCTGGAAGGAAGCTGTTCTCCCTTCTCCAAAAAGCGCAGCTCCTCTCGCACAGCAGAGGGGGGCCACGCTTAGGCCAGGCACCCTCGGGACTTTTCTCCCAACAGCTGCATCACTGTGGGGAAAAGCAGCCCTTCTGCTACCGTCCATCAGCGCCGTGGAAGGCCGGCCTTCCTCCAACGCGCCAAGGGTGTGGTCTGCAACCAGTGCCAGCGTTTGCACTGACAGAGGAAATGGCTGAGCTCAGGGAAGGGAATTTATTTACTCTCCACTTACTGTACAGCTTTTACTGTTCCCTGCCTCGGCTCTCTCCGCTTTTTTTCAGCTTGCCTGAAACAAACAGTAATTCTTCCTCCTTCTCTCATTCAGCAGGTGCTTCTCAGTGAAGGGACGATAATTGGAAGAGACACGAGATGCCTTGGCCAAGCAGAAAGAGAGACAAAGGAGCAGTAGCAGGTCTGTGCCGACATCCTCACTAATTTAGCATCGCTCACTGGAGGTTCCAAGCTATAGTGAAACTACAGTCAGTCATCTTAACCGTCTGTCTTTCAAAGCCACACATCTTACAGACATCATTTCCTCTGCAAAAATGGGCTGAGCATCCATGTGTGACTGAGACAAGTCTGCTGCATATACAGTAGGGGCAGTGACGTATTCTCAGCACAAAGTGGTTAAGAAATGTAACTCATGCCCATTTATTAAGAGTTTTCATATCCTGCGCAGTCAGAGTACACCCAGTGGCAGGAGGCCGATGTGGTACCATCTGCAAAAAAAGCCTAAAAGCAAAAACCTTGCACTTGAGGCAATATTATGTGATATTTAAGGTGTGAAATGAGTGGCCTCATCCATGCCACTCACCTGCTGAATTGACCCCAGCAAACAACCACCTTCTTACCCTTTAATCACTTCTTATTAACTGGGTTTTTTTGCTGTCTGGTACCTGGACAAACCGGGATATAGACCCCCTCTAAACAGGTAGCACAGCGAAGGCTTAATCTAAGGTTTCCAGCTACTGTAGTAATTTAAATAGTTTGCTTTCCTGCTGAATTTTCCTGTTATTCATCAAACTCCCCTAAATCAACTTTGTTGCCTGCAGCTGCTTTCTCAGCAATTAATTAAAAAAAAAAATCAACTATACTTCATGTGCACAACATGGTCTATCCTGGCTTATTTTTACAATTAAATGTGCCTGTTAAACTACATTTGTGCACACCACACACACAAAACCCTATATCCCTATTTCAGATGCAAATGAGAGATACTCAGAAACGCTGGTGCATAATGCTACTGCCTTACCCGTAGCATCTGGGCTGCAGCAAACTTCTGGCTGCAGTCAAATGCCAGTGTGTGAAACCAGCTCAGACAACTAAAATGTTTCAGCACCAGTCCTTGTCAGAAACAACACGTGTTTTATCTGAACAGCTTTTTATTGTTTCTTTTAAGATAAGAAAGAGCCTGATGCTAAAATTGCCAAAACCAAGGAGGAGACTCCGGATAAGGAGGAAGAAGAGAAGTCCACAAAACCCCCCGCTGGGAGTTCCAAGTCAGGATGGAAGAACTGGAAGAAGACAAAAGAATCCGACTCCGGAGGGGAGGAAAGCAAGATAACGTATTGTCACTGGCTTCTGAAATCAGAGCCGGAGAGCAGGCTGGAGAAGGGAGTGGATGTGAAAGTAAGCACCCACACCCATCCTTGCTCAGCAGAGTATAGAAGCAGTTTCACTGCTATCCAGAGCATTAGAGCCTGAATGCTGAGTTACAGGATCAGGCAATTCAGATTGTTTGCAGTACTAACACTTCTGTGTCTTTACTTCTCAAAACCCACTTGTCTTCCTGGAAATAAAGACATAATGTCCTCTTCCAGGGTGGCAGCCTTGGGGTTTGATACCTGTAATAAAAGAGGAAATCGGGTCCTGAGGATGTTAACTGTTGATAGCAGGGGCAGCATCTAATTCAGACTCTGCCTTTACACTGCTGCAGCGTTCCTCTTTTGTGAAGGCTTTTCTTTAGCCCCTGTGGGAACCAAAAAAAAATGTCTCAAGTTTGTATTATAATTGAAGGAGCTACTAGGAATAAATGTTTAGGCACAATGTAGACAACGAGGCAATAAAGATCAGACTTCCTCCTGAACTCACACCTCTATTTTCCTTCCATTCGGCAGTTCAGCATCGACGACTTGAAAGCTCAGCCCAATCAGACAACCTTTTGGGAAGGAGTAAGAAACTACCAGGTGAGGAGCACGTGGCAAAGGTGGAATTGCTGAAATAGCAACTAGGAAAAAAAGCTGCTCTCCCCACAAATAACTGGTTCCCTTTGCCAGAAGGATTTCCTTCTGAGGCACTCCACCTGCTTTTCCAGCAGTATTTTGTCAGGATTCAGAACTCCTGCTTCATTGCCTCTAGGTCAAAGGTAGATTCAAGCTGGGTAATAATCTGTCAAATCATCTGGTCTTTCTTTAGCTTGGGTTTTAGCTTAACCCAGCCTTTATTTCTCTTGATGCCTTCTAGCGAGTCTGTACTTACCCAAATACTATTCCTTGTCAGCGTACACCTTTTGTTCCAGGCCTCTGTGCAAAGGACATGTGTGTGCACTCCCCCTGCTGTATATGATCCTCCTACCATATGCGCTTCCCGCTACACATGATCTGCTCTGCTGCTTGCTTACTGACAGCTAACTTAAGTCACCTTCCTTCTCTGAACAAGGGTGGCTGAGCTGTTGAATTCCCACATACTTCCTAACCAACAGGATCTTGCTCTTTAGCCTTGTTTTTGCTTCGTTTCATTGCAGCATAAAACATTTGGACAACCGTAGGGAACCTCACCTGAGTAGCTCTGAAGCACACATACCTCTCTCACCTTAGTTCTTGTTTCTACCTGCTCATAGTGAAACCCTGAGAGCTTGGTACAAAGACCTCCAAGTGTCTTGTTTTCACCCGACAGGCAAGGAACTTCCTGAGAGCCATGAAGCTTGGGCAGCAGGCTTTCTTCTACCACAGCAACTGTAAAGAGCCGGGAATTGTTGGCATTGTCAAGGTGAGCGTCTCTTTCTCGTTCTGAATTTCAAAGGGAAGGGGGGGGAAGTAGCAATCAGTGGGTTATCAAACAGCTCCTTAGCCCTACTTCTGTCTCAACACCAAAGGAGTGCACAAGTTGTCTAATGAGAGCTGTGAACAAGCCTGGGGCACCTATTCTGGTGGGGCTGGAATGGAACCAACCTGCTGTTACGGCGCTGAGGTTTCAGAGCACTTCCAGCCAAGTCAAGTGTTGCTCCACACTCTGATTAAAATCTGATTCACTAAATTCTAGTCAGCTGAGCCTGCAAGGCAGTAGTATAAAACCTAGGGACCAGAAAAGCTTTTTCTTTAAGAGGACAGCTCTTCACAAAGACTATCATCATCTACCCAGTTTTCCTCTGTTGCATGTGCTCCTTCCACATTGCTCTCCGAAGAGGTCATGGTGCTTCATCGACGGCCACACTGTTCTGTAGTGCTTCAACCCAAGAAATGTAAAGGAAGGAAATGTATCTCACCATCAGAACGGTGTTCAGGGAAAGCAAGGCTGATTTTTGCACCAGGATTATTCCTTATGTCTAGTCACAGCTTGCTCAAGGGCCTTCATACCTTCCTACAACAGTTTTTAACTAATGGGAACTTGTCTTGCATTCTTCTCCCCTTCTGCTTCAGATCGTAAAGGAGGCCTACCCTGATCACACACAGTTTGATCAGAAGGATCCTCATTATGATTCCTCCAGCAGAAAAGAGAACCCCAAATGGTCCATGGTAATGTAGTAAACTAAATACAGCTGTTTCAAGCTCTGTGTGCTAGCACTGTTTGCATCATACTGTGTTTCTTAAGCTTCTGTCCTGGCCTAGCTTCCTTTTTCTCTCTCAAGAGAAAATACAGTCCTGATTGTTTCCTCTACCTTTTCCCCTAATTTCTTCCAGAAGGCTGCCAAAACATACCTCCCTAAATTATCAAATCTTAACCTGGATGCAGAACTGACCTCCATGCCTGTCAGAATTCTGGGTTAGGAAAGAGAGCGAACATCTTCAAGTAGCACTCTCAGTCTGCAGCAAACAAAGCTGTAGTCCTGAGGCACGCTGAATTACAGGGACGTGAGCGTTCACAGGCTGCCTGCATCCCGCACCTTAATTTTGCATTGGCTGTGACGCAACACATGCATGTGTGTTGCTGGGACACAGTGCTAGAATTCATTTAAACAAATCACCTGCCAGAAGTATCTGAAAGTTCCCTTAGCCTTGAGCAAGGAAAAGCTCCCATACCGTTGTAAGATAGTACGCATCAGTCGTTTGCTTCGGTTTAAATTCTTTATCCCCCCCCAAAAAATCTCGTATGTGAGATGTGGAGGCTGTACCCTTCTCGAACCGTGCTCCTTTGCTGCCCGTCACTTCCCAGGTGGATGTCCAGTTTGTGCGGATGACAAAACGTTTCATCCCCCTTTCTGAAATCAAGACTCACCACCTGGCACATAAAGCAGATGGAGGCCCCCTAAAGAACATGATGCTCTTCACAAGACAACGTCTTTCCGTCCAACCACTGACACAAGGTAAGAACTTTCTTCTCTGGACTCCTGGTGCCGTCCCCTCTGAGAGGCAGCCCTCGCTCAGAGAACTCGAGAGTCCCACTTACGGCTTTTTCTTCCTTACCTTTTCAACGCAGAGGAATTTGATTTTGTCTTGAGCCTGGAAGACGAAAAGCCACATTAAGAAACTGACAGCAGCACAGCTTCTACCCAGCCCGCTGATGCCTCCTCCTAAACCAGCGTAATTCTCAAGTTTACTTGCTCAGTTGCAGCAACGAGAGCGTGCCCGCACATCATTTGCAGCTACACATCCCGTATTCTGACACACTGTTATTTTTGCTTCTTTTTAAATAAAGCCTTTTAGAATCAATATGCAGCTACTCGATTTTTAATAGTGGAAAAATCTGCAGTTTATCTCTTGAAGGACAAGTACATCCTCCTCGAGGATGTTTACTACAGGATCCAGTGCAGTTCCATGTATTTCAGAGGGACGTTTCTCTACAACGGTATCACTAAGCTCCTGTCTAGAACAAGAAAGTTTGGGTGTATATACCCATCCAGCCCGACTGCTGCAATGCAGATCACACTTAACTTCCCACAGGCACAAAACTTCCCATGTTATTGTAGTACTGACATCAGGGAAATAAGAGAAAATAAAGCTAGTTTGCTAATTTTGAAGCTACATGGGTCCTCCACCAGCACGGCTTCTAAGCAGTGACACAGCTTAAAGAAAGACTGAGAATTTATAGAGATAACAAAGGGCAAACTCTGCGAGCAGGTTTGGAGCACTGCACAGTATGGCACTGAAAAAGAATGTCTTAACACCATAAAAAAAACAACAATCAACCCAGACCTGGGCCAGGCAATATAAACCATACCACACAAACTCACGCACAGCATTTGACTGCCAGGGACGGCTCTTTTTAATTGGAGAGACAAAAAAACCCAAAGTTTTAAAATACAGCCATTGAAAGGACGACGAATTAAGAAACATGTAAACACAGCAGAGAGGCTTAATTACAGGTTGTACTGATTGGTTTAGTACTTGCACGCTCCCCTCTGCCTGGGCCAGAGGGAATGACCCAAGTACTGACTAGAACCACCCAGCTCAGGGGGGCATGACTGCTCGAGCAGCGTCTGCCCCTTACCATGCTAATGAAACACTTTGCTGTAGTACCTTGTCCTGGAGTGACCTTACGCTTCGACTCCTCTCTAAAGATGCTCGACACATCCGCCCCACCCCAGATAAACAGAGGGCCTGGTGGGTGACAGGTTGAATGGTCCATTTAGATTAAGTAAAAATGGGGATCGTTTCTAAATTCTGGTTCCACAAGTAGGGACGCAGGGGAGAGGGGCACAAGGTAGGGAAAAAACCCAACCCCAACCAACCCAAAGTATAGGCTCACGCACCTTTTCCAAGTACACCCTCAGAAGTGATGAGGAGATATTTAATGACATCTCCTTACGGTGCATTGTCTTGTCAGACAACGATCCTACATCCAGTACTGATGCTGTTCAGCCAGTAAACAAAACACCCCTGGAACGCAGGGACATCTTCATCCGCGGGGTTGCCTTAATGCCACATGGCCTACAGTCAGGAGGAAAAGGCAAGGAAAAAGATTGTAGGCGGGATGGGAGCTGAGGGAAAGCAGAGGGCGGTTAGGGGCACGCAGAGACAGCCTGCTATCCCCAGGGGCTCCCAACGGGAGCTTCGCGTGTCTCTAAAAGTCTCCGTATCGCCACAGCACGGGTGGGTCCCCCTGCACAGAGCGAGCGTCACGCGCGACGTCCAGATCCCTTTGCCCTGTGAGACCCGCAGCAGGTTACCACCCCTTGCGCTGCCGTAACAAGGTAGTTGTCTAAAGCAAGCTTTTGCTTCAGTCTTAGGAAGACACGGCTCCAGCCCATGGCACAGACTTCTCATGTAAAGAAAAGCAAGCCACGTCTTCACTGTTACAGAGCAGAAGCATGGTGTGACACGAGCATTCAGCAGAGAGGAGATCATTAGTGTCCTCTACAACAGAGCGAGACTGTCCAGCTCTACCACAAACCACAACCTTACACGTGGTGAGTAAAAGATAACTTACTTTGGCAAGCAGAAACACACATTTATCACTGAAATACAGTAGCTGTCTTATGACATAAAAAGCTCCCCTTCCCACCCAGGCCCCATTCCCTCCACCAGCACTGCTCCTCTAAACAAAGCAGAAGATACTTCCATTTCCCAGCTGCGGACAACTATTCTACATTCAGCTGTAGGACAGAGGCAGAGAAGATTCATTCCAGCGTCAAAGGGAAGCCAGACAAAACCCTAGCGAGCCACAGACTCGCAGGGAAATCCAGACAAATCCCACTTGCTAGAGCTCATATCCCACCACTTAGTGCGGGCTTGTCTCCCCGCCTGGTAGGAGGTCTAACCACTTGCTTCCTCAAAGGGCAGCTGAACAGGATGGGTATTCTCCAGACTCAGTCAAGTCTGCAAAGCCACATCTAATTTTTAATGGAGGAGCGGTTCCCTTCTGGGAACGTTCTCATGATTCTACTTAGCTGAAGACTAAAAGAAGCTTATTGTAGAAAAAAAAAAACCCAACTACCCGTGTGTTCAGGTTCTCGGTTCATGGCATACCCTCAGACCTCACTAGGGATTTCAGCTCAGGCCGCAGGAACGCGTCTCTGGAATCAGAGCTCTACCATCCTTCCAGCTGCTGCTTGACTTCATCTAGCAGCACACACAGGCCACAAGCTTCTTCAAACAACTGCATCCACTTTCTGTCCTCACTAATCCTCACCCCGCAGACGCGAGGGAGCAAACCAACCCATGCCCGCGTGTTTCTATACTGCCGTCCGGCCCTACTACAAAGCCTGCTCTGTCACTGGGACACAGCCACGAGCAGGGCAGCACGGGCAGCGTTAGCCCGCTCCCAAGAGCGCCCCGATTTATTTCTCACGTTCCAAAACTATCTGCTAGACCTGCAGCTGGGACCTGTACGAGCGCGGCAGCTAGAGACCGAATCTCAGGGGCACGCAGGCGCTGCCGGGACAAGGCTAGGAAGGCGCTGGTCTTGGCCAGGAGCCTTCCTGCCCCCTCTTCTTGCCCACCCAGCAGCGCTGGGACCTTCGCCGCTCTGCCTGACCTGTGCCACCGCCTCCCACACGCCTCCTACCAGCCAGAGCTCCCCCTTGATGCAACGCAGCAGTCGGTAGCTCTGCAGCAAGGACGCGACAGTCCCAGGGCTGAGTCAACTACGTTATTTAACTGTTAGTGACAAGGAATCCAACGCCAGCGTGAAGAGGAAGGGGAGGCAGCGAGGGGACAACACCAAACAATTTCAATTAGGCCGCACCTCAGTCTCTGACTCCCTCCTCTACCTTCCAGATAATCACCGTCTCATTTTTTTTCCTCCCGAAGATTTCAGCAAGGCAAGAAAAGCATCCATCCTACGCAGCCCTGAAGCAACCTCCACACGGCTGGAAAGCAGCAGCAGATTTGGCCTTCACTTGCTCTCTCCCCCCCCGCCGCCACACTGAATGGGTCTCGGGGCAAAGAGGAGATCAGGCAGCTCCGCAGCCTCCAGACACGTGCCTCAAAGCAGCCGACCCCAGAGGAATGTAGTTGATTGGGAAGCACTGAGGTACCTTCAACTCCGCACCGCCAGTGCTCCAGCTTGCCTTGCCCTCCCGTCCCCGTCCCACCCTACGAGTCCTTCGAAGAAAGGAATTAAGTCAAAAACGGGTATTTATTTTCATGAAGTCTCTGAAGTGTTATTTCTTTTTTTCTTCCTCCTTGCTGCTGTCCCCACTGGCTCCTCAGCAGCCTTCCTCTGCGTGGCCTCTCACTGCCGGCCGTTGTTCTCTGCAGGCTGGCTGGGGGTCTTGGCCTCGCTGTGTGAGGATGTTCCCTCAAACCTCTGGGAAGCGATAGCTGCTTGGTGGGACATACTCTTCCTCACTATGTCTCCTTTCCGCCAAAGCACCACCTCCTGTAGTAACACAGGCTTGTCAGGGCTTGCAAGACCTCCTTCTGGCCCCACCCAGACCCAAAGGCTGAACCAAGCTGCCAGGTGAGCAGCTTGCAGCCAGCGAGAACTCAGCCCACGCTGGCACCTTCCACCCGCAGCCAGGCGCACCGGCCCGCTTGCAGGGGCAAGCGGAGGCCTCGCAATGCAGCCTTCCCAAAAATCGGGGTAGAGCGCTCCTCCCCGGGACCTGAGCACGCAGAGGCAACCCACTGGCCGTCTAGGGCAGCTCTGTCCCATGGCCACCACCCTGGAATTCATAAGGTGAAGCACAGAAGCTCCACCACAGGGCAAGAGAGAGGAAAAGAAGTCCCAGGTGGGCACCTTCTGCATGCATCCCCACCACCACACACATCTCACCTGTGTGGACCCTCTTTGCACACTCTAATTTGTCCAGTCCTTACAGGTATTTCATCAAGAACATGAATTCTCCCCCATGGGAATCCCAAATTCCCAAAAGGTCCTTATAATACAGTATCCCAAATGACAGTCTACAGGTCCAAGAAGTAGCAGCTCTGTTTCTCACCTGCTGTTTGAAGTAGCGTCTCTCTTCCTCGTCGATCAGCACCAGATTGAGGTAATAACGCACCGAGAACTTCTTATTGATGTCCCTCATGGTTGGAGTCAGCTCGTAGCCAGCCAGAAAGAGTCTGATGGGAATGGACTCCCCTATAAAGTGCACAGAACCATCAGCACAGATTAAAAACTAGGAGAGCACCAGCAAAACAAAATCTCACTAGGCCGCAAACTTTGTGACCATTTGGGCAAGCGGAGTAAGATGAGCTAAAAAGACCTCAACTCCCTTCAAAAATCAGCACGCATGGTCCATAGCCAGATCCTGCCCTGGCTGACAGCTATTCCATCGCCACTCATTTGCAGGACTCATTTGTGACCTGCATCAAGACAGCACTGCAGGAAAAAAAAATGAGTAAGGTGACATTTTCTCTGGCAGGTAACTCTGCTGGGCAATGGAACTGGAACACAAGTGGCCCAGGAGATTGGCACAGAGCTGGGACACCGTATTTCTGCTTCAAGCTGCAGCAACGGCAGCTGGCGGCGCGTGCCAACAGTGAATTTACATCTATTCCTGGTTCTGCCACTGCTTCATCAAAGTCACTGCAACTGAATATGCCTCAGTTCTTCCTCATCAGACCGGAGAAGGAAGGGGGGTTGTATTTAATCACCTCTGTAAACTGCTGTGAGCTTTCTCCACAGGAGATAGCATGCACGCTACTGCTGTGACATGGGATGCATACTACCACTGAGCGCGCAGGCTCGGCTGAAGGTACTGCAGGACTCGTATTCCCACCCCAAAAGACTTCGGAAGAGGAATTCTGAAGGGTTCCTCTGCCTTCTTACCTCTCACAGGTGCCCCATCCATGATCTCGTATTTAGCTATTGTGTCGTTCTCATGATATACGTTGGGTCCAGTCCCTGTCGTTTCTCTCTTGATGATATCTATCTCCATGTGTTTGATCTTGATTCGCACCAGCAGGAAGTAGATCTTTCCGACAATCACATCTTTTAAATGATACCTAGTACGTGAAGGCAGAAAGCACCACAATCAGACATCGCAGCAGAGCAGGGCTCAGACTGAAGAGCAGGAACTTGCTTGTCGGGAGCCTTGCTCTTATCCACGGCCCCGGCTGTAAATTTCAGACAGCGTATCCACCCCCACTGGGCTGCTCTGCACAGCACTTCCTCGTTCGTCCTCTGGCCTTTTGGAAATCCACAAGAATATTCAGCACGATCAGATAAATTAAAAAATAGAGTTTCAGGCTGAATATCTGTGAGAAACCCTTGCGACAGCAGAGCCTCTAAAACCGATTTTTTAGGTCAATTAAAGCTAACTCACATGTTACACTGCGGGGAGATTTGCTAGCATCAGCTGGGAAAGAGGCGTTAAAAGTAATTTAGAGGAGATGTTTCCAAATTCTCTGCCTGAATTAAGGTCCCACTTCAGCTGTATTGTCTGGTAAAGAGCAGACGTTACACTTTGAAGACTCTCGCAAATACTGATCTCAACGAGGATACAGGGAACGCGAAGTTACTCCTTGGTACAGAGAGTGCATCTGTGGGCAAGGAGAGGAACCCACAGATCCTCAGCCAGGATCTGAACTGTCTGCCAGCCTTGCTGGAAAGCATGAACAAAGAATCCCTCTGGGGACTGCACACAAGACACACGCCTCGGGCTTCCGAACTGAGCAGCAGACGCTTCCCCACAGCCACTGGCTGCCCCCGAGACACTTACTTGGACTTGTTGTACTCAAACTCAATGTGCAGGCAATCCTCAATCCCCACCTCCATCTTAATGGAGGAGTTGAGCTCTGGGTAGGTGCTCAGCGTGTGCACGACTATGTCCATCTCCTTCACCACGTCATTCAGTCTGCGGCTGACAGTCGCTCGGAGAAAATACCTGCAAGGAGAGTCCCCCTCCCATTAGGGTTGTGCAGGTAGCAACAAAGCAGGGAGGGACCTGGGGCTGAACGGACTGCACTGGGCTACCCGAGCAGGCTTACTGGTACCCTGGCTGCTGGAGCAGCCAATACCCCACGCTGGAAAAGACAGAAGGGAGTTTTCAAACGGAAAAGCAGATTCTTCCAAGACTTCTCTAAGCCTCCGTGCGTTTGTGAGCCTGCGTTACCTAGGCACCATTTTGGGGCTCTGAGTAACAGCTTGCACACGTTTAAACCGCTGCCCTTTTGCAAGAGATGAGATCACACCGGTCTCCACAGACACACCTCTTTGTGCAGACCTCAGAGTTTTGTTCAACCCTCCCCTTCAAAGCCAGAGACTGGATTTCAAGTGATGGGAAACACAGTTTGCAACATACGAGCAAGGGACAAGCCAGGCATCTGTTTGCGTATAGAGCACAATTAAAGTCAACAAAAGGACCGCAAGGCAGCAAAAACGTCCCCACTGGAGAGTAAAGCAAGCAATTTCTTTTGGTTTTTGAATGACCAACTAAATCATAAAGTTATTTGGTTGATTCAGAAGGGGCCGATTTCTCTCGTCACTTAGACCGGAAAAAACAAGCTCCCTAAAGCCTGATGCACGCTACAAAAGCAGAGCCCTCAGAGATGGCCTTTTACAGCTCAGCCCACCAAAACTCATTGGGACATAACATCATAAGCTTGCAAGCATGACTGGGAAGGGATGCTGCACTCCAGTATCATCACCGTAAATGCCACCACTTGAACGCTGCACAGGACCGAGAACCGGGGTCAGCAAAGGGAGGAGACTCACCGTAACTTCACATTCTGCCCGGTGTAGGACTCGTAAGGTTTCTCCACATGCGTGAACTCGAAGTCAAACGTCTGCGATTGAGTGAATTCACCAGGACGGGCCAGGTCTTTCACCAGAGACACGAACTCGTGGTGGTTTCCTCGGTCATAGTAGAGTTCTAGGAAGACATAAGCCCAGGTTAAGCAGTGATGCTTAATCCCACGTTACACAGTGAGGAAAGGCGGGAGATTTCACCGCTACGACCGGCTCTCTTGTCCAGATGACTACTTCTTTCACCACTGTTCAGAGAAACTACCAGGGGAACCTGTGGCTGCAACGTACTGCGCTTGTCCACCGCTCTCCATGGGAGCCAGCTGCTGGCCAGAACTTTCCTCCCTGGAACAGGAAGGAAGAGATCCGCACAGCCTCACCTAGAGCAACAAATCAGGAACTCGGCTTGCCCTGGAGTGACACGGGTCACCTATTATCAGTATTAATTATGGTCAGACTGTTTGAGAAGAGACAGCACCTCACGCAATCTCTTCCGATCAGTTTCTACACAATATCCCAGGCCAAAGGCATTGCCACTGTAAAGAGAGGATAAAACACCACTGTTTGGAACAGCGAACAGTGACAGAGCAAAAACGAAGGGCTAGGAGGCTTCCAGCTGTTCCTGCTTATCCTTTGACAATAGAGTTTGAGCGGTCTTGATTTGCACCAGGTAACAAGAAGTAGCGGAGATCCTCACGGATTCTGCACGAAGCCAGTGTTCAGTGCCTGACTACCAAGCGTGCGGGGAGGCAACTGTTCCACCAGCCCCCGGGCTAACCCAACCACGGCCATGTGGACACCGATGAGGGAAGAGCGTTCACCTTTGGAAGCACTGCTCAAACCAGCTCAGGTAACCAACATGGTCACATTGCCTCAGTTTTCCCCACAACCTTCTTGCATCAGCAGGAAACGATTACAGGTTTCCTCACTCCATGAAAGCAGTCCTCCCTACGCTCCCACAAAGTTTTCTCCCTTAAGCCAAAGCAACCAAAACTTGAAACTCTGCGATTTGCATTCACCACTCCGCATGACACGCAACCATCAATGAAACCTGCCCTTCCCAACCCTGCGCGTCAGCTGTATGACTACAGGACACCCACGCAGTCCTTCTACAAGGTAAAGCCTTAGCCAGCGCGATACGGTTAGATGAGGAAGCAAAAGCCTAAGTCATCAGTCAGTCATACACGCACAAGTTCGCTGTCAGCACTAAATCGTGCAGGAGGCTTCCCAGAGGTATTAGTAGCGTTCAGGAACTGCAGCGAGACTCGGTTCTCCGCTCCTTGAGACGCACGAAGCCTGTTCCTTACGGGCCTTTGCTCACCTTATCTCTGTAATGGAAACACTGGCACTAGAACACCCCTCACTTAACGCAGAGGAGCGGGTGCCACCAAACCATCGGCTGGGCAGGCAGGGGACAGAAATAAACCCACTCTCTGCATTGAATCCACCTCCGTTGAGAGGAGAGCGCTTGTTGATGTGAGAGGGAGAAGCCACGGGCCACATCAACAGAGCAATATATCATCTTCCCGCACGATGCAGAAGGCAACGATCGAATTTAAAGCAAGGGGAGGCAAATGTCAGCGTACTAAGTTCTCTGCTGCCTCAGAGGGACGCAGATTGGCGCTCTGCAGCGTGAAGAAGAGGAAGGACTGATGTTTCCCACACTTCAGGAGACATCATTAGCATGTCAAACAGGTATAAGCTGTAATTTCAGGTTTCCAGACTGAAAAGATAATAACGTGCCAACGTTTTGGTGGCACGCTCAGGACACAGTAACGGCAGGCAAACCAAAGTCTTGAACGGGTTCCGTGCTCCCCGGAGGCGGCACAGGACACCGTGCCCGCGGTCCGGACTCTGGTACTTGGTCTCGAACAGCCACCTCCTGTCACACGTCCCTCCCTCACGTCTCGGCCTCCCTACCCCTTCGATAGTCTCATACGGATACCGACCTCATGGCAGCCAGAAGTCAGGGTGGAAAGCGAGCTGCTCGAGACGGAAAGCATTAAGGACGTGCCGTCAGCAGTGCCAACTTCAGCGCTTTATTCAAGCCCAAAACGGGGAGCGGGAAGCAGGCGAAGCAGCAGAGCGGAGCAGGAAGCGAAGCTCGCGCTTAATTTCCACTGATGATCATAATCAAATCGGAGGTCACGAGCTGGCTCCTGATAAACAGGCTTACTTACGCTCCATCGTTTACAGGCTGCCTCTGCCCGTCCTCCCCTTTCCTTCCCTTCCCAAAAAGCAGCGCTATGCACAAGCAAGGCCAGCGGAAGAAGTAAAAACGCAGCAGCAGGACGGGGGGCTGGGTGGGAAAACCTCCGGCTCGCTTGCCTACACCGCACGATTTGCAATGCAAAGGTTGCGGGCCCGCGGCTCGCGCAGTGATTTTGAGGGTTAAACCCGAGTTTAGACGCGAGGCACGGCACACGCCGGGCGCGGTCCCATGGCTGGGAACGTCTCGGAGCTGGTTTGGCTGGCGGGTCTCAGGCATGTCCATGAAAGAGCAGCATCCCCGCTCCGATCGAAGAGTGGGCGTGGCAGCCACCTTTCCTCTAAGAAAGCAGGAAATATTAAATCTAAATCGGTTGCACGCGCAGATGAGCGCGACTTGAAGTCACCCAACGAGCTGTGCAGGGATGCACGGTCACCCGCTCAAAGAATAAGAGACGGAACCAGCCGAGTTGAGCCTCGAGAGCGCTGATCCACCCCGGTAAAACGCGTTGCGGGTGGGGGCCGGGGAGGCGCAGTCGATTTGAGACCCCCAGGTGAAACCCACCCGATTCAGCGCCCTGGGCACAGCCGTCGCTTCCCGCTGTCCCCTGGCCTAACCGAACCGCTGGGTGCAGGACAAACGCCAACACGGGCGGGCTGGAGAGCACCGCGCAACACGTGGCCTCGCAACGGCGTCCGGGCTCAGACCGGCGTCGGCAGGATGGGAACCGACTTCTCCCCAACCTCCGAGCTGGAATCGGCGACCGAGCCAGAGAGGGAAAGTAGGACAAGAGAGCAACGACCTGGAAAGGGAACGGGGTTCCCTCCCTTCCGCCGGCGCTCGAGCCCGCGTCGCCCGGCTCAACGGAGGGCGGAATTATTTCAGGCGGCCGCAACCCGCTTCGCGCCAGCGAGGGTTTCTGTACCGCGGCGCGCGGCCACGTTCCGCGCTCGCGCAAACCATCGGCGCTATGATGACCGCAGCTCCCCGTGCAAACCGACCGAGCCCGGCGGCGCCCGGGTCGGAGCGCTGGGATGCCGGGGCGCTGGGGTTATGGGATGCCGGGGTTATGGGATGCCAGGATGTTGGGGTGCCGGGATGCTGGGGTGCTGGGATGCCGGTGTGCCAGCATGGTGGGGTTATGGGATGCTGGGGTTATGGGATGCCGGGGTTATGGGATGCCAGGATGTTGGGGTGCCGGGATGCTGGGGTGCTGGGATGCCGGTGTGCCAGCATGGTGGGGTTATGGGATGCTGGGGTTATGGGATGCCGGGGTGCCGGGGACCGCCGATCCGCCCCGCGCCCCGCTCACCGATCTGCCCGATGAACTCCACTTTGATGCCCTGGTGCTCCAGCCGCTTGTTGGGGTGCTTGAGGGTGAGGACC
>VWZZ01005617.1:3054-23377 GCA_013399095.1 Psophia crepitans
AAAAAAAAAAGTTGTGTTACTTAGGGACAGTGGTCAGCTTTGCCTTGAGCAATTCCCGCTTCCAAGTTGCGGAGCTGGACTGGAGTTAGCTGGCGGCTGTTCAGTTTACCCGCTGCAGGATTTTGGCAAATTTCTCTTTCTTTTGTTCTCACTCACTATTAATCAATAGCGAGATCTGGTATTGCTTGCGTCACTGCGTGATTAGAAATGGATGACTACTTTCGAGTTTGGGGAGACTTTTTTGTCTTTCCTTTTTTTATGCACAATGTGGCTGTGTGTATGTGGGCTTCCCTCCCTAAAAGCTGGTCCTCTTAAATAAATGTTAGCAAGATAGAAAAATGGAAGAGCTGAAACAAAGCTCTGTAAGGACCTTGAAGAAGTGCTGGGAGAAGTGGGACTTCTACAGCAAACAAAGTGTGTTTATAGCAAAAATCAGCTCCCCATAGACTTAAAGAAACCATAGGTAAATGTTTCTCTTTTGGATAGTTCTTAAATATAACCTGTTAAAAATAGAGATGAGGGCTTTCTAAACAAAACCAGGCCTTCCTTCACCTTGTTTTTAAAAAAACACATCCTGAATGTTTCTGGTCCGAAAGATTGCTTGTTAACATGTTTGGGAGCTGCCAATAATTGTAATGAGGAAATGGATCTACTTTATTGCTTTGAAATACATGCTTACATGGGATGAGTAGTGTTAGGTGAAGTTTTAGAGGTGTTTCCCATTGCCTCTCGTGTAATCTTTCCTATTGCTGAGCACTTGATTAAGCTTTTTATTTTTCCAGAGTTTGATTCCCTCCCTATCCGTTTGTGGTACGACATTCCACAAACATTGGATTTTCTGGATTAATTTTTTTTTTTAGTCGCGGGCACCTCAGTTGTTACCTGAATTTTTCCCTAGTGGAATACAGTATTGAATCTATGTGGCCTTGTGATATGAAGGACAGTACCAGGAATTGCGAACTAACATCACAGAGGTATTAGCGTATTTAAAATTAAAAGTATACTTCTGTTTAAGCTGTTAGAAGGAGTAGCTGGAAAGGGGTATGTCAGTAAATCATTCCTTCTGTGAAAACATCTTGTCTTAGTTGCTAATCAGTTCCCAAAAGACTTTAAAAAGAAAAACTGCTTCATTTAAAAAAACCTCACTATCCAAAATCAAACCATTGTCTCTTATTGCTAAAAGTGCTCTTTACTAGCTTTTCCTTTAATTCTGTTTTTAGGGGTTGCTTTTTTGTATATGTTCTCTCACTGTCTCAACTTCGGCGAATTCTTTTGGATTAAAAGCTTCCAGTTTGGCATGTGTGTAGATCTCATTGAGAAATGTGTGCTTTGTAATAGCCTGATCCTGCTCCCAGCTGAATGCTGTCTCCCTGTGATTTCATCAATGCCGGCTGAGGATGCTCAGCTCCTCGAGGGCTCGCTCACCCAGATTTGAAAGAGGCTGCAGAGAGAAATTGTGAATGGATGGATAAGACAGTGAATGAATGAACAAATGCTTTTTTTTTTCTTCTGGTAAATGCATAGGTACCACTGGGAGGATGGCTTTTGGAGTTTCTTCTTCACATTTTTGCAAACGTTTTGGTTTTTCCTAAGAGAGTGTGTGTGTGTGTGTGTGGTAGGGAGGGAGGGGGGCAGGAATGTCTTCTATGTCTTAGTGTTTCCTGTTAAAATATTACATGTCCTGTGTGTTCTGGAGCTTGTGCCTCTGATCTGTGTGTGTTAATCTTGACATAGAACAGTCCAAAGGGATGACTTTGCCTTGGTGGGTAAAAGGAGATAGTAGCTGGACAACTGTAAATTGTGCTGAAGACTCCTGAATTTGCTCTTAAGCCTTGCTTGTTTGTTTTGTTTGGGGGGAATGGGAAGCTTTCAGCTAACTTGGATTTATTACAAGTGTGTGTTAAATCAGCTCGAGCAGCTGCTGCAAGTAGTTCAATTTGCTTAGCCTTTTTAGATTTCTTTTTTCCTTAGTCAGAAGACTGTCACAAATACAGCAGGGTCTGAAGCACTTTCTAGTTCCCAAACCGGTGGGTGATACAACCCCGTACGAGACGGCACAAGTGAGGTGCTGAGTCTTGCCCTGCTGAAAAGCTCCGACGCGTGCAGGAGGCAGCACCAGGACGGAGGAGTTTCTCCTGCAGCTCTGGTGTCTCCAGTTGCCAGGCCAGCAGCTCCAAGTGCAAACTCCCATCCGTGTCCTCTGGCTCCTGGACCAGAGAAGTTTTCTACCCATTTTTCTTCCTTCTTTCTCTTTGCCCTTTTCCTCCATCTGAGCAGCTGGTGAAGTAGAAAGCTGTTTGCCTCACTGAGGGATGTCTGAGGGTCTGTCACTTGTTTTTAATTTGAGACTTG
Organism: Psophia crepitans; assembly: GCA_013399095.1. Classification (NCBI taxonomy): domain Eukaryota; kingdom Metazoa; phylum Chordata; class Aves; order Gruiformes; family Psophiidae; genus Psophia; species Psophia crepitans. Next base: position 5,407 of record VWZZ01005617.1, read on the forward strand.
GTAGCTGTTTTGTGCTGCTGCATCTTTCCCTGCCTGTTTCTCCTTCTAAAAAGTTATTTTTCTTCAGATAAGTAACTTTGGTGCCAGACTCGTCTGTCTTCCTCCAGATGCCATGGAGGGGTTTTTGCTCTATTTGACCATTTTTCATGGTATTCTGGATGGTGACTCTGCCTGTTCCCAGTCTGCAGCCTGGGAAAGTTGTGAGCCAGGACCGTCGTTATCGCTGCCTGTCTGTGGAGTTGAGAAGACAATACTGTAACAGTTCCCATGGTCAAAGATATCTCTCCAGCGATAAGATCTAAGAAACAGAGGAGAAAAAGAAATGTATTTGTTGGGTTTTTTTCAACAGAAAATTAAGGCTTTATCTGTTCTTCTCATTGTTTGACAGTGAGAGCTTTGTAAGTGCCAGGAATACATTTCTTCCCCCCCCCTTTCCTGGTTCTCTATCATTCTCCCCTAAAAAAAGGACAGATGTACTCTGATAATATAACCAATTTTTACTATTACGTATCCTGCCCTGTGGTCTGAAAAGATGAGAGATCAGAGTGCAGTATACAGAGATTTAAAATTTTGGAGAAAGCAGATTAAATTTAACTATTGAACTTTATGTATGTCAAAGTTAGGGTCTCCTATTAGACGTGCGGTATTATATACCATATACCTCCTTCTGCTAATAAGCTTTATTGAGCTGTAATTACTCTGATAAGATTTACTGGCATTACCATTTAGGTCACTAGAAACCAAGGAATACTGAGGAGTTATGTCATCTGGTGACTTGCTGAAACACAACTGTGTAAAATATTTAAGTAAGGCTCCAGAAAAAATCACCTAGGGATTCCAGATGTAATACTTTATTTTCTTTTGCATGGCTTCATTTATGCAAATCTGCTCTACTTAGACTTTTTTTTTTTTCTGTCAACCTCACAAAAATGTACAAAACTGCTGCTGACAAAAATAGATTCTAAACCAAACGTGAGAGTTTCAATCGGTTAAATCAAGAAATGTGTATTACAGCATATTGGCAAAAAAAGTAAAATACAGTAGTGACTTTCTGCTCTTTCTGCCCAAAGTGTGAAAATGCAAAGCTGGGGAACTGAAAGAAATCCTGTGTACTCTGGGTTGTCATGTTAATTAAATAAACAGCCAGAACAGTGACCCTGTGTATGAAATGTGTTTTGAGAAGCTTGTTGGGGGTTGGAGGGGAAAAACAGTGACACATGATGTTTTGGACGTTAACTGTGACATTTGTGTAAATTTGTCCTAAATCTGCTGTTAGTGTGCTTACGTTCCAGCTCTTTTTTGCAAGAGACTGAGATGTAGCTGTATTTTGCAAATTGAAGGAATATTGCTTGGATTTTTCCTTTAAAGTGTGTGTATATATATATACAAAAAAAAATAATCCCAGCCTGGAAGTGGGAAGGCTGCTGGATTCTGGTGCCTGCAAACCACAGGGCTCGAAATGGGGGTGAACTGAGTGCATCCTAAATGGTTTGAGAACAAAACGGATGCAGCTGCAATTAAAGCTTTGAGCCAGTTGCTGTGATTTACTTAGGTAACCTAGCGGGAGGTGCACGGCCTGTAGCATACTGCTTGGCAGCTGGGGAGATAAATGTAAAGGTTCGGCTAACAAAGTGGAAGTCGGGGATTTTCTGTGTGCGCTTTTTTTTTTCCTTCTCTGCTTGGTTATGATGAAGTTTCTCAATTAATTACCAAACCCTTTCCTTAAAGTCTCTTCTGCGTTAGTGAGAGTGTCACTCAGGAAAAAGTGCTGTTGGAATTGGGCTATGTAGTTTTTTGGGGGCATGCGTGTGTTTTCTCCGACTTGGCTGGCTCTGATAAGCCCTGCCGCGAGTGCAGCGGTAGCATCAGGGGTTCCCCGCATTGGGGTCGTGATTTGAGATATAGGGGGGGAAATAATTAGAAAAAATGAAATGCAATGTCTGTGCAAGTTTTAACGTGTGGGGAATATCGGCGTTTTTCTTTCCAAGCTGTTTTTGGAGGTTGGATGAGATTGCGAGGGGAAGAACTGCTATACCCGTGTCAAGCTTTCATTTCCTTTTTCTTTCTTTTTAATGAAGAGTTTGAGTGAGTATATGTAACTGTTAAAAGCTTATTACCACCATCACCATCGCGGTGGCGGTGACGCGGTAGCCCCCGGCCCCCCGCGTGCCGAGGGTGAGCGAGCGCGGCCCCCGGGGCCGGCGCTGGCGGGGCCGGACCCCTAGAGGGCACGAGAGCGCCGGCACGCGCCTCCGGAGCCGGCCCCGCCAGNGGAAAGAGAGCAGGAGAAATCAAGGGCATTAGGAATGTCCTTTATATATATTTATATATATATATATAATCTCGAACATTTCCCTATCTCTCCGCGGCGGTTATAGCCGGGTGTCTCGCTCCTCGCAGCCCTTGGCTTCAGCGTGTGGGCGGTGAGGCGGGGCGCGGGGCTGAGGGCCTGGGCTGGAAGGCCGCACACCTGGGGAGGTGCCGTGAGGGAGGGCCCCCTCAGCAGCCTGCCGCCAGAGACGACCGTGCCTCTGCGACCGGAGCTCTTCGGGTGCGCTGACAGCAACAACCAACGTTGGGAGGAGAGTGGTAGCAGGTTTCAGCCTCCGAAGAGCCCAGTTACGAGTGTGATTGGAGATCGTGGTGCAAAGAAGCAGCTGCCTCTGGATCTAACAACGGTTTGGAAGAACAGACTAAGCCACCGTTGCTTTGTGTGTCGTGGCGCCTCATGACTCTATTCACAGATATAACCATTTGTAAATAAGACGGGGAACAGCATGTGGAGAGTGCAGTATAGCGGGGTGTGCTCATGAGGCAAATGGTCCTTCGTTAGTGCTGAATGCTGCGAAGGGAAGGTAAAATACACAGCGCAGGGAACATACTGGTTATAAGAGTTTGGTTGGTGAAATTACATTGTTAATTTTGGAACCCGCCAGGAAAAAGGTTTTGTGTCAGCTGGCAGTGCTGGTCACTGAAAAAGTCTGTGTGTGAAGCGTTATGGTGGAATCAGGTTAGCGAAGTCCTGGTGTGGAGTGCCGTATTACAGAATCACAGAATCACAGAGGTTGGAAGGGACCTCGACAGATCATCTAGTCCAACCCCCCTGCCAAGGCAGGGCCACCTAGAGCACGTCACTCAGGAACGTGTCCAGTCGGGGTTTGAATGTCTCCAGAGAAGGATACTCCACAACCTCTCTGGGCAGCCTGTGCCAGTGCTCTGTCACCCTCACAGTGAAAAAGTTTTTCCTTACATTAACCCGGAACCTCCTATGCTCCAGCTTGAACCCATTGCCCCTTGTCCTATCACTTAATGAGACCGAGAAGAGCCTGGCTCCATCTTCCTGACACTCACCCTTAACATATTTATAAATGTTGATAAGGTATTGAGTGTTGGTCAGCCACAGGGACTGGTTGGGGCCCCCAGGTAGCCCAAACCTCTGATCATCATCTAAGAAGAGACTAGAAAGAGCTGCAAAAATAGATCTGACAAGTACTGACTAGGTATTTTCCTAAAAATGGAAGAATAGAAGGGAATTTGAAATAAAGACAAACACACCCCACCCCTGTGCCCCCCAACAAAACCTAACCCTTTGGCTTTAAACTGCTAGGAAGAAGTCTGGATGTGGGAGAGAGAAATATGTATTAATTGTGGAATACATGTGTCATGAGGTATGAGCAAAGCTATTTCTAAAATCCTTAGACATTTGTATTTATTATTTATTGGAGTTTAGAGGTTTCTTGTACCAGTCACGTTGAGGCTTAGGAAAAACAGCTTTATTTTTTTTTAATCTGATACTAGTTAGGAAGTCATTTCCCAGTTAGATACTCTGTTGTGATATGCTTTAGTGAACTTACTGTTTTATCTGAAGTGTCCACTGACCGGGACTTACTGCTTCGTGACTATGTTCATATTTTTAATACAATTAATTACTGAAAAAAATTAGGGAGAAGGTATTTATGAGCATCAATATAGCTAAAGGCTTTCCCACTCCCCCTGCACAAAGCTGGAAAAATGTGGAGGCTCCACACAGCAGAAATAGCTCAGACCATAGCCGAGGCCTCCTTCTCTAATGCCCCTCACTTGCCAGTGAAATACGCAGGGTTAAAGTGACTTATTTGCTTTTTGTAGGTTGCTTAAGTTGTCTTTGTTTTGTAGTAAGAAATTATGCTTTGTTTTGAATTTTCAAATTAAATTATATTCGGCATCTTTTTTCTATATATGGTATGTGGGTGTCTAACTGTAGGAGTGATGCTTTTCAGACATACTTGGGATGCTCTCCTTATGGTTGCTGAACTCCTGAGACAAACCCTGATGACCGTTTAAAAGCAACCATTCCTCTTAGGCTGGTTGGTCCTCTTGGACGTATCTCAACCTTGTTAAAGGTTGTGTGAAATATGACCTTGATGAGGCCTGGTGGAAAGCTGTATCACTTGCTGTGTTTTGAGGATCAAGTCAGTGATGGCAGTTGGGTATTTTTGTTTTGTTTTAAAGAAGCTTCTTGTTTCCTTGAATAAACTTGCAGACTGGTTTTCTTAATGTAAATTATAATAATGTAGGGGAACAATTGTTACTCAACTTCAAAACTGAACACTGCTTAACCTGAGCAGCATCCTTCTGCCTGATGTTTGACTAAATTTGTCCATAAGCATGATAATGAAATAAATTCCAGGAGGGGAAGAAAGTTGAGTGTTTGAATGCCAAAGTTTAACAGTATTTTGATTTATTGCACTCCCAGCAGGTTGATGATACCTTGCTAGCATCTTTGTAATGCTGCAGTTGTGGCCACGGCACCAGCAATAACTGGAGTTATTCCTCACCTTGAAGTACCAATACTTCTGCTAGTCTCTTGCACTTACTTTTGCTATACAGTTTTAAATAAACCAATGCATGTTTGTGTTTTGTTACCTGTGTTTCATTGATCCTTAGTAAAAATGTACATGCCAGATATACCTTAAAATGAGAATGTGGGGCAGCTGAAGAGTCCGGAGTGGTGGGCTGTCTGCCCTGTGGTGGCAATGAAGCAAAGGCACCCTTGAGAGCACTTGCGGTTTCTGTCTGACCAGCAACAGATGAAGGCAGTTGGAAAGGGTGATGAAAGGTTGAGAAGCTAAGTCCAAGCAATGTTTTCTCCACTTCTGTGAGCAGTAATCTAGATATGCTTGCCCAAGCTTTTTATTGCCTGCAGAACAAAACTTGTGAAACCTTGTCTATGTTAATGTATTAAATCTCAATTGAAATGACAGTTGTAGAAAGGTGCAGACTGCTGTGCGAAAATGTAGATGAAAAGGGCTGCACAAACTTGTCTTATGTGCTATCCCCACTGCCCGCCCCCGTTACTGCAGTTTCAAGTGCTTTTATTATGAGTTTCATTCTTTCTTTTTTCTATTGTAGCCTGTTAGAGTTCACCAGCTAACTGATCTAACTTGGTTTTCCTTGCAGAATAGACTGTGCTGCTTCATTTCCACCACACACCCCCAGCGCAGACAGGGCTATTTCTGTTTTAGTAGTACTGTAATCCTTCCCGACACTCGCTCGGTGAGTGGCCAAAAGTGTCGGATGCTGGTAGAGTTCTCAGGTGCATTTCTCTTCAGTTTTGCTGGTGATGCTAACCACAGGTTACTCTTGACAAAGTCTGTTTGCTGTGTTTTGTGTTGATAAGGAACTTAAGCGTGTTTGGGTGCATTTATAATTGCAAGATAACTGGTAAGATACTCGACATGCGGCTGGAGTTTTAGTCTGTTACAGGAATAGCTCTGAGTCTTTCTCTTGTGAGACAACAAATACCTTTAAGTTCTCCTGGAAGTCGTTCAGTGATATTTTAAAATAATTCATATTGTGCAAGTCAAAGTTTGTGAAAAATGCTGTTTTCTTACGTTCTTTTTGTAGTGATTACTGATAACCTCCTCCCTGCCTCCACTGACTTCAATGGGAATTGAGAGGGCTCAGTCCTCCCCGGGTAACAGGCCAATCCTTTCAGCTGAATCATTAGTGCCAGAGGAGGGTGTGTTCCCAAACACAAATCTGCAGATAGCTTTTCTTTTTATTTAAGCAGCTAACTGTTCTTTTTCTTAAAGTAAGTAGCTCAAAGCTAATGCTTTTTGTTCTGCTCAGAGTGTGACTTGAGACCTTGTAGTATGTTTTTATAGATACATGTTCACACACACATACACATATATTTTGATATATACCTATCTGTGTGTGGGTGCATATATGCACACTCAAATTAGTATTGTGTAGCCTGCAGGGATGGAATTCTTCATTTGACTCAGAGCACAGTCTGCAGCTGGAGTTACATATGACACTGTTCTTTCTGGATGTTTAATAATATTTTCTGCTGTCTCCACAGGCAGGCACGTTTCTTAATATGCCAGCCTCTGTAACCATTACTTGACTCTCAATTTGTTATAGTTTTAATCTTTCTTTTTCTTTCTTGTGTGCAAATGTGTGCCAAGTTTTGCAAAAATGCATGCCAAGTTTTGAAAAAAATTTTCTTCTTTTGTTTGTAAATACTTGAGCAGTGATTTTGATCAACAAATAAATACTTGTGTCTTACAAGACATATTCTTACTGGAACATGCTGTTCCAATATTCAAATTGGAACTTGGTGCTACAACTCTGTTCTAGACGTGCAAAGCCATCTAGGTGCTTCACATGGTATCTCTGGTGCCTGGGCTGACTTGCCCCTAGCTTTAGCTGTGACATGGAGCTCTAGACTGTCAGGACCGGGGGAGCTGGTGAGGTCCCTGTGCAGCCTGAGCCAGAGTCGTGCTCGTGGGCATAAATGGGGTTGGTGCAGCCTGGAGCTCTGCTTGGGTAGAAGTGTAGTAAGTCCAGGTGAAATAACCCGGCGACTCAAATTTTCACAGATAAGGATGATGAGCTGGTAAAACTCACTGTATGTAATGGATGTATTATTGCTGTGATGTACCTATTCTCAAGAAAGCTGTTGACCAGTTAATATTTGTTATTTATTAAGACAGTTCTGAAAATGAATTTATTAAAAGAGTTTCCTGAAATTGGCCACATTCCTGTTGATTCTGAATTCTGCATGAGGTGAAATGTTGCAACGTAATTCGTATGCCAGTACTGACTACTTTTTTTTTCTTAGACCAGCTTAATTCATATGCAAGTCTCATTCTTAAATGCAGTCCTAATTGTCTACTGATTATACAAAACTGCAAATGAATAAACATTTTCTGTTAAAGGATTTAATGCTGTACTTCCCGTGTGCTTGTGAGGAACTGAGCTGTGAGGAAGACTCCGCCAGGGATTCAGAAGTTGAAAGGAGGGGTAAGGGTGGAAGGGGAGCCCTATCCTTTGCAGTAAAAGACTTCTGTTCAGAGTTGCAGAGCATTCGTCTTTCCTCTGACTTGTGGAGAAGCAAACACATTTATTACTGCGCAGAAGCAGGCAGGTATACCAATAGGTGTATGCAACCGGATGGTTTTAGGCAGCACTGGCTCTGCACGTGCCTCGTTACAGGGGCTGTACTGAGAATCTGTTCAGTGGCAAAGAGAAGTTTTACCTGTGCCATACTGGTGTTGAAAACTGACTTCTGGGTTGCAGAATTCAAAATGCTAATTCTTACTAAGCTTGCTGTGTTTGTGTAATAGAGGAGCATGGGATAATAGTGCAACAATTGCACTATTGGGTTGGGGTGCCAGCGCTAAAGCACATATTCCAGCTTAAATTCCACTTGAGGGTCCAAGCCTGTTGTTTCCTCTTGGCAAACCACCTTTGGAGTCAGAGCCAGCTAATAGGAAATACTAGGCACTGGGGCTTAACTGAAATTTAGGACATCTAAACCTAGCTCTCTGGGCACGTGTGATGCAGTGAGACAGAGCGATGGCAAACCCAAGTGTTTCTTGGAGAATTCTTGGAACGTATTTAAGTGAAGTAGTAAAGATAGATTACCTATCTCCTTCCTGTTAAATCTATCTAATCTTTATCTCAGCTTTCTCTTCTACTGTGTGTGATGTATAAATCTAGACCTAAAAATGTGTGATGTTCTTATTTAGGGTTGATGGATGGTATAGACTTTGGATAACAGTGGCTGAGGCACAGATTCAATGTTTTTCATGCCAATATTTTAGCAGCCATCATCCTTGGGTCTAGAATTCGCTTTTCCTTTTGTATTATACATAGACAAGAGAGAAGATCCTTAAGATTAACCCTAAGATTTCCTGACTTGGGCTGTGTTCTGCCACTCGAGCAGACTTTTTTGGAAACCCGGAATTTTAAATTCTGTGTTCATGCCTGGACGTGCTGTTGTGTGTAGGTCTTTATTTGTTGTTATTCTTTTGGAAACTGCAACTGATCTGCGATTAGAAAGGATAAAATTCTTGGCCATGAATTAGTACAACTCCTTAATGGAAGCGAATTTGTGGCTGGAAATGTATGTGTTTATTTCATGTTCTAATTTGCTTTATATGTTGTCTCTTCTCAAATGACATTGGGAACACGATGCTGAGGAAAACGTTGATTTTTTATTTTTTTTTTAACTGAAGTCAGTGTATTGCAAAATTTACTGATATGCACTTGGAAAAACCCAGCCCAAAAAATCCTCAGCTAGTGGGAGCAATGACAAAACAGCTTCATTTACAGTCACTCAGTGTACTCATGAGAACTTGGCCTAGGGGCTTCTGGGTCTTTCGTTTGGTTAAGGTTTTTAGAACTGAGATAAAAGTAAGTATCAGATTGTCTTAATCATTCATAATAGCAGGTTAAGGAGATGAGAACTTTAGGCAGCAACTTGATAGCCCAGAGAGTTGCTTTCTATCTTGCCTGTGATCTTAACGGATTGCTATCTAAAACAGTGAATCAGTGTTTGTAGGCATAATTATGTTGTGTGCAATCTTTTGAATACTTAAATTTGCAATCTCAGATGTTTTTAATGAAATTTTATCTATCTAACTTCTTAGATATGTATAGGTTATTGGTTTGTTTTTGTTTTTCCAAATGTTTATTTAATAAAGGGAAAACTTCAGAGAAATGTCATGATATTGATGCCCACAAGCTTTGAGTTAACAGCTTCCTTAGTGCCACTCTTCTGAGATGCGATGAATGGTCAAATGCTCCTCTTCGATCTAGGAATGTTTACGTCAATGAGCCGATTGTTCCCATGTCATCGTCTAGCCTAGCAAATCTGAAACCCTTTTCCTTTCTCATGGAAGACAGGCCAGACGAGTAAAGGCTGGGCTTTGGACACTGGATTCTGCTTTCACATGAAAGAAAGGTGGGTTAGATTTGTTTCAGACTGTGACTGACACCCAAGGAATGCCACAGTTTTGTCTGCGATGTATTGTTTCCTTAGCTCATCTTGCCGCTTCCCCTTCAACCACATTCAAGAGCATCTGGTGCTGTGGGGTTTTTTTGTTGTTTGTTTGGTTTTGGTTTTGTTTGTTTTGAGGGGTGGATGTTTGTTTGCTGAGCCAGAAAGATCCATCCATGGGTTTGAATCTGTGGAGATGCTATCTCAGATTTTAAGGGATGATAGAGTTACCTGGCTCTAAATGCAAAACACTGAATGCAAAAATTTGTTGGTGCCTTGGAGGAAATTTCCATGCATCGATGACAGATATACTCTGGTCACAATATGTGATACGAACGTGAAGGGCTTGTAAAATAAAGTGAAGACGAATCAAAAAAAAGACAGTTTCAGATAAACACAGGTAGAATTTCCAGTTAGTGTGTGAAGTCTGTCTTAAGAATGTATATTAATTGGAGAAAGATGCTGGCTGTTTTTTCATTTGCTAACACCAAATCAAGAAATGCATTTAGTTGATTACCACTGTTGTTTTCCCTTTTCCTCTCTTTTTTTCTTTTCAGAGTATCTTAATCCTACTGATATATAATATATATTTTAAAGTCTTTTGCTTTCCATAGACTGTAGCGGCCTTTCACCTTTTGGGACTGTTTGTTCTGAGCGGTGGCTGGAACGATAGTGTGGCTTGTGTGACATCATAAACATTTGTGTTGGCAGTCCTTCCTCATGGATGACTCTGAAGTCTGACAGTGGTGAAGATGACTAAGTAGAGACAGATTTATGTGGAAATCTTATTAATACCCATAAAATAGAGAATGAAGGCATAAGAAATTTGGCTCCAAATAAACAACCAAAAAATGCTCTGTTCTTAGAAGCATTTGGCACAGCTCCATCATGCCTTTTGTGGGAACTGGCTTTTTGTCTGGCCTAATCTTGACGTCTTTTTTTTTTTTTTTTTTTCTCTTTTTAAGGATTACTAAAGACTTCCGCTTTCCCCAAACTTTCTCACAGTAGAATAAAATTAATTTTCACTTTGGTAATGCACAAATCAGTTAATTATTTTGAAGACAATGTAAAACAGATGTCTTGCCTTGTTTCTTGGCAAAGATTTAACACTAGCCTTGCTGTGAGACCTTTCACTGCCACCAAATGTCCTTAGATGTTATATAGTGCTCATAACCAAAGGAGTTTACAAAGAAGGGAAAAATAGTTTTCACCTACAGCATGTGATGGCTGGAAAGAAATTGTATCAGATATGTGAAATCATAATTGAATTTTCTGGTACTTGGATCTAACATTTATCCAGACTTTTAAAGAGCAGGTCTGAACTTTGTAGCAGAGGTCCGGCTGTTCATAGTGGGGTTTATGGTAGGGGGTTCAGATGAGGAGTCCCTTTTTGATTCAACTTTCTGGAAGCAGAAAGTTGGCAACTAATTGAGCATTGTGTGTTTATTTTCTCCTGCATACATATTAATTTTACCCAGCCTGTAGTTTAGAGAGTCTCATGGGATTCCCTGCCATTGCTGTCAAGGCTCTCAAGAGCTGCTTGGCACACCCGACACTCTTACTTCACATTTGCTGTTGGCAACAGAAGTCCCTCTATCATATTGCTGGAAAGAAAAAAGTCCTTCAGTCTTAATTCAGTTCAGCCCAAGGGGTGGTGAATATTGAAATGCACGGGCAACAGCAGGAGAGAGAGCTCAGTGCCTGTTGGGAAAGACTCGCCAGCAGTCGGATGAAAGGGTCTTCACAGGAGTTTTGGTGCTGGCCTTGGGAGAGGTGCCTGCGATGCTCGGTGCGTGCTAAGTCACATGCTCATGTCTGTGCAGCTGCAGTAGGGTTTTCTGCTTAGAAAATGCATGTTGATTTTTGCTATAATACGTAGTATGTACAGGCAAAATTCTTTTATAAATTAAATACCTCCACGTGTTCTTTGCATGTGTGTACTTTGTCCTGGAAATGATTTCTAATATTCTGAACACTGTTTCTTCCCTGTTCCTGTTGAATGTGTAATTGAAACAATTTCTATTTTTCTTTGAACTGTTACTGCAGTGACCCAGGCATGCAGTTTGTCAAGACATTGTGTTTTAGATCTTTAACTGATCCATGTACCAGTGAGTGTCTTGTGCTTTTTCCATGTGTGTATTATTTTTTCCAGCAAGTATGATATGCCAGGCTCACTCCTGATGTGAGCACATACTGATGTGAAATAGGAAGCAATGAATTAGCTTTTAGGGCTGGCTTATGAACAAGATCTTACTCTTTATTTGTTTACTTCTACTTCTTGAATGTGTGTAGCTTTTAGGCCTGCTGTTAGCACTGCCACTGAAGCTGTAGCTGTTTCAGGAGAACAAAGCAACAACAAAATGAGGAAGAAAATTGGAAAGAATCCGTCTCTGGGTGAGAAGATCATTTGCATCCTCTAATGTTTGCGAAGGTAAAAATCTTCATCATGAACTGTTGCTTGTGGATCTGGAGAGACAGCTCCCATGCACTGGTGTCTGGTCCCTTTTCCTCGTCTGGCAGCAGTGAGAAGAATCCTGCTCTGAGCAGTTGTAGGTGGGATTGACATCCTGCAAATGGCTTGTTGGCCAGGAAGTGGAGTTGTTATCTTGGATCCAAAGTCCCAGCACTGTTCTCCTGCGATGGTAGCACTTACTGTGCTCCTCAGGTTCCTGAGATGGCACTGTTCTTGTTATTAACTCTTGATAAGATTTCAGAACTGCCATCTCCACCCATCCTCTACTTCTGTTCTCACACTTTTGCATCATTTTGAAGAATAGTAATGCTGCAAGAAAACATGTTTCCTCAGGCCAGTAGGTTTTATTAAGTGGCTTTGTCAGATGCTTCCAAACAGAGCTGCCTGTATTTAGATCTTTTATTCCTTTGGTATTTGAATACCAAATGACAAATTTATGTCTCCTCTTGTAATCTTGCTCTCATTTGTATTGTTCTCCTTACTTTTAGAAAACCCTGTAGACTTCTGGCCTGATGTTATAAAGTGTATTATATATTCAACTTGTACTGAACTGGGTGGGCAGTAAGGGCATTTGGCATCTCACAAGAATGAATATGCTGTCAGATTAATCCTGTGTTGGCTTTCATATTAAATCATAGAATGGCTTGGGTTGCAAGGAATGATGTTGCGGAAAAGCTGTAGAAGTTAGTGTAGCTTCTTGCTGAGCCAGAGATGAGGTTAGAAGGTAGGTACTGCAATTGTTAACTCTGCTTTAATGATGAATTTCTCTCAGCTGCTGTCGTCTGAGTAAAAGGGTTACTCCATAGGTTTCTAGGAGGCTGAGAGTGAGAGAAAGCCTGAGAGCTCTTCCTGTTGGGTGGACTATATCTTGTTGGCCATACTTGAGGGACCTGAAGTCCTAAATTGAGTGAGAAGAATTAGTGCCATGGTGTTGTTCTGTCCCATCTAACTTCCTTGCTTCAGCTCTGTGATTTATCTGAGACCAGCTAGCTTCAGCTGGTGCAGAGGTATATGGGTAAAATTCAGTTTGAAGGGAAGTGTGCTTCTCAGTCTGCCCTTGTTTGCCATGGAGGCCAAATGCATCGCATCCGGTGTTTGCTGGATGAAGCCTGGAAGTCCAGAGTTCCCTCTGAATTCTTCTCGTACTTTACAGCTCCTCCCTGCTTTGTATATACAAACAACATTCTTTGAGAAGACTAGAGGGCGGAAGAGGCTATGAACAAAAACTATATCTTTTCTGATATGTCAGAAGATACCAGAAAAGAATAGTGTGCTCCGTGTCTGCTGGTAGTTGATTTCTTTTCATTCTATTTATTTTGTAGGAAAAGAAGGCTTGGTTGGTCATTAGGGAAAACGTTTCTAACAATAATGGTGGTAAAGCACTGCAGCAGGCTATCTAGGGAAGTTTTGTGTGTGTATATGAGAGGTTCTTTTAGAATAGCCTTTTAGATATTTTTCCAAGTAGGTCTAGATATCTGCTGTTTCTTAGGCAAATGTAGTTGCTGCTGCCAGTGTTTTCTCCCAGCCTGCACCTCCACTGCCTGCTGTCTCTCCCAGCTGCTGGCCAGCATCCTCGTGCAGTGCGAGTTCCTTTCACTGTCGGGATGCAGAGCCCAACCAGTAAACCCCATTTATGTTCCACTTGGTGCCCAATGTGCAACATTAATGTTACTCTGGAGCCAGGAGCTTGCCTGCCCTTAGACAGGATTATCAAAGAACAGATCGGATTTCTTGCATTTCTTCTGCTCTTGCCCTTTTCTGTTTCAGGAGTTGCTATGTTGTTTGGTTTTGCATTATCACGTTGTGATTGCTGACAGACTTTTTTCCTTTTTCTTTCCCTTGAATGATAGTGTTTAATACCCAGGTAGGCACCTAATTGCTCTTCATTTTGGCCAAGCTACAAGTTGATTGATTAAGTTCACTTGTTAGCTTAATGCTTTTACGGCTGCCAAAAGAGTGTGACGTGATGTGAGATGAAGTGGCCAGGAGTTGTTGGGCTTTATGTGTAAGGTGGTTTCTTAGCAGCCAGATAAGAGACAGCAATTTGAAGGTCACGACAGAGCAGCAGAGGACCAGACCTCCCAACCCTTGCTCAGATGAGTTAGCAGCATTGGACTTGGCAGAGAGCTTCCGCAGGAGGAAGGGCCTGGTGATGAGTGCATGTAGGGTACAGCATGTTCTATGCATTACGCCCTGCAGCCCAGCCCAGCAGTTCTTGTCTGCTTGGTTTTAATATGCTTGTTTGTGTTAGGTTTTTTTCTCTTCTTTTCCCTTTTTGAAGTCATCTCAGTCTGAACTAACTGAATGACTTTTAAAGGCTGTTAAAATCTCAGCATGCCAGCTGTAAAATTTCCCAAACAACTCCAGGAGATAATCTTTTCCTGGGGGAGACCTTTGAGTGCATTGACTGTTGGTGGGAATAGGTCGGATGCCTCCAGGTAACTTTCTGGGGAGGGAGTCTTGTTTTCAAAACTGTATCTACCTTCTTTGTTAAGAGCTAAGTAGCTGGTTAGCGGGACTGGTAATGAAAGTCCTCTTTTATATTTGTACTAAATCCTCTTAAAGAAAGCAAATAACTCTCTCGTTAATGCTGCTCCGCATAGAACTAAAGCAGCTGTTGTGACTGTCAGAGGCTTCAAGAAAAACTTCAACTTGGAATGAGTTTCTCGACTTGATCAGTTGATGAAACTCAGTGAGCTATGACAGTGCAGTCTGGTCTGCAGTTTCTCCTTGGAGTCTGGAAAGTGTGTTGAGTTTGGACACAAGAACTAGTTTAGAGTTGTATTTTAAGTGGGCAGGTGACACCTGGGGGAGATAAGCTTGTGACAAGAAATAAGATTTTCATAATTCTCCCATGAGTCAAATTATTTAAAAAAGATGTGAGCTTTGGTGTATCAGACTTAAATCCCTTCCTTCCTATGCTGGATTCCAAAATTCAGCAGTGGAACTGCTGGAGAATGTAATTTGGAAGTGATGCTGACCATATTGATGGCTTAAAATACCTGGTTAAAACTACTTCCAGAGACTTCTATAACTTTGGAACTGAAAAATTGAGTAGCTCTGAATTATACTAAAGCTTCTTCAGATGTCTCGCCTTCCTCTCCCTGAACTGGGGAAGCAGAAGGAAAAAACACCACAACCAAACAGGCAATATTGCCCAGGTTTCTGCTTCTCTTGTTCTGGCACTTCCACCTGTGAGCCAACATTGGGTGCGGGGCTGTGAATTGAATTACCTCCTTGACACGTCTGGCTCCCCCCGGTGCATGGGGCTCTGTGCAGTCTAGAATGTCCTTGGGATCCTGGGCTCACAGGGGGGAGAGCAGGGTCATGCTGTGAGCTCAGTAGTGCATGTGCAAATGACAGATTTCAGGACCAGGAAGATGTTGTATAGCTGCTTAGCTCCCTGACCTGGTATGGCCCTCTGACTATTACCCACTTCTAATATTTCAGGTTGGCAATGATGACATTGCAGAGAGAAGCCCAAGAGCTATCAAAAGGGACTTCAGGGCATTGGGCCGATTGGTCAAAGGTGCAGGTGTACAGGTGGTATTTACCTCAGTCCCTTCAGTAGCAGGGCAAAACACTGAGAGGAGATGGAAAATCCACCTCATCAACTCTTGGTTAAGAGTCTAGTGTAGTCAGTGGAATTTTGTTTTTTTGATTATGGGGCAGTGTATTCAGTGCCAGCTCTGCTGGCAGCAGACAGGGTCCACCTGTCTCAGAGGGGGAAAAGGATACTAGCCCAGGAGTTGGCAGGACTCATAGAGAGGTCTTTAGATTTGGAGGGGGAAGGGGACAATGTCAGGCCTGCTAGAGATAAGCCTAGGGGCAGTTGGTCAGAGTTAGGGGAGAGACCTATAACCCAGCTGAAGTGTGTTACACCACTGGTGATGATTTATGGGACAGCAGGCCACAACNGTATTCAGTGCCAGCTCTGCTGGCAGCAGACAGGGTCCACCTGTCTCAGAGGGGGAAAAGGATACTAGCCCAGGAGTTGGCAGGACTCATAGAGAGGTCTTTAGATTTGGAGGGGGAAGGGGACAATGTCAGGCCTGCTAGAGATAAGCCTAGGGGCAGTTGGTCAGAGTTAGGGGAGAGACCTATAACCCAGCTGAAGTGTGTTACACCACTGGTGATGATTTATGGGACAGCAGGCCACAACCAGATAGGCTCTGTGCTAGTGAGATCCTTCAGGCTGATCCACAAGGTGCAAAGTACGAGGAAGCACATCTGAAATGCTTCTATACCAATGCACACAGCATGAGGAACAAGCAAGAAGAGCCTTGGCTCAGTCCCAAAACTATGACATTATTGGTATAAGTGAAACCTGGTGGGATGAGTCCTGTGACTGGTATGCTATGATGAATGATTACAGGCTCTTCAGAAGAGACAGACAGGGCAGGAGAGGTGGGGGATAGTGCTGTACGTTACCAAGGGGCTGGACTGTACGGAGCTGTCAGTTGCCAATGACAAGTTTGAGAGCTTCTGGATAAGGATTAAGGGACAAGCAAATAAAGGGGATGTGGTTGTGGGAGTCTACTGTAGACCACCTGGCCAGGACGTAGACATGGATGAATCATTGACTTGTAGATCAACAACCCTTGTCCTTATGGGAGTCTTGCCTGATGTCATCTGGGAACACCACACAGCGGAAACAAACAGGTCCAGGAGCTTCCTGAAACACCTCAATGATAACTTCCTGGTACAAGTATTGAAGGAGCCGACAAGGAAAGGTGCCTTCCTAGATCTGTTATTTGTGAACAGAGAAGGTCTTGTGGGGGAAGTGGCCATTGGTGGCCGTCTTGACCACAGTGACCACGAAGCTGTAGAATTTAAAATCTTTGGTGATACAAAGAAAACTACCAGCAAAACTGTAATCCTGGATATGGGGAGAGCAGACTTCAGGCTGCTCAGGGAACTAGTTAGTAAGGTCCCCTGGGATACTGTATTTGAAGGCATCGGGGTCCATCAGTGCTGGTCCCTTTTTAAGTACCACCTCGTAAGAGCACAGGAACAGGCGATTCCAGAGTGCCAGAAGTCAAGCAGGCAGGGCAGAAGACCGGCTTGGCTGAACGGGGATCATCTTCTAGAGCTTAGGTGAAAGAAGAAAGTGTATAGGTGCTGGAAGCAAGGTCAGGCAATGTGGGAGGACTACAGGGATGTGGTTCGCCTCTGTAGGGAGAAAATTCGTGGGGCCAAAGCCCTGTTAGATTTGAAGTTGGCCAATAATGTGAGGGACAATAAAAAGGGTTTTTTAAATACATTGACAACAAAAGGAGGACCAGACAGAATATAACCTCATTACTTCATGAGAATGGTCACCTCATAAACAGGGACATAGACAAAGCAGCAGTGTTCAATGCCGCCTTTGCCTCTGTCTTCAACATTGGTGATGGGATCTGGAACGCAAACCCTGGGTTGGATGACCTTGACTGCAGTAACAATAAGCTCCCAACCAACTCCAAACTTGTGCGGGATTTGCTGCTCCATCTGGATCCATACAAGTCCATGGGGCCTAATTGGATTCATCCCAGGGTACTTGGAGCACTGGCTGATGTCATTGCGAGACCTCTCTCAATTATTTTTCAACGGTCTTGGGAATCCGGAGAGGTCCCAGTTGACTGGAAGCTGGCAAATGTTGTTCCAATTTTCAAGAAGGGCAAGAAAGAAGACCCTAGTAGTTACAGGCCTGTCAGTCTCACTTTAGTGCCTGGTAAAATTATGGAGAAAATTATGCTGGGAGTTATCGAAAAACACCTGAAGGACAATGCAGTCATTGGTCACAACCAACATGGGTTCATGAGGGGAAGGTCCTGCTTAACCAACTTTTGTTTCTTTTTATGAGAAGGTCACCCATCTGGTTGACCAAGGGAGGCCAGTCGGTGCTGTCTTTTTAGACTTCAGTAAAGCTTTCAATACTGTCTCTCACAGTATCCTTCCGGACAAAGTGTCAAACATACAGTTAGGCAAAAACATAATATGATGGGTGAGTAATTGGCTGGCGGGTTGTGCCCAAAGAGTTATAGTTAATGGGGTTATATCAGGCTGGCAGCCAGTCACTAGTCGGGTGCCCCAGGGCTCCATTTTGGGGCCAGTTCTTTCTAACATTTTCATAAATGGATGTGGGACTAAAAGGAATCGTGAGTAAGTTTGCAGATGATACTAAATTGGGAGGAGCTGTGGACTCTGTTGAGGGTTGTGAGGCCTTGCAGAGAGACCTGGACAAA
>VWZZ01005617.1:23632-102022 GCA_013399095.1 Psophia crepitans
AGATGGTGAAGGGTCTAGAGGGGAAGACATATGAAGGGAGGCTGAAGTCCCTTGGTTTGTTCAGCCTGGAGAAGAGGAGGCTGAGGGGAGACCTCATCGTGGCCTACAGCTTCCTCATGAGGGGGAGCGAAGGGGCAGGCGCTGATCTCCTCCCTCTGGTGACCCACAACAGAACCTGCAGGAATGGCATGAACCTGTGTCAGGGGAGGGTTAGGTTAGACATGAGGACAAGGTTCTTCACAGAGAGGGTGGTGGGGCACTGGAACAGGCTCCCCAGGGAAGTGGTCACAGCACTGAGCTTGGCTGAGTTCGAGAAGTGTCTGAACGATGCTCTCAGTCATCTGCTCTGATTGGGCTGGTCCTGTGTGGAGCCAGGAGTTGGACTTGATGGTCCTTATGGGTCCCTTCCAACTTGGGATATTCTATGATTCTGTATAGGGAATTTGATTGCAAAATAGAAGTGTTTATATATAGAATAAGTATATATGTATATTTGTAATTGATGCGTGGGTACATGCAGGACTATTAATAGATGAAAATAAGGAGACAGGAGAGAGGAAATAAAGCACCACAGCTGTGATTTATCAAGATTGACATGAAAACAAATATTATTCTAGTAATCAGAGGAAATTCTTTGTAAAGCATGTACAAGAAAGGTATTTTAACCCACCTCGACGATTTCCTGCCCAGCTATATCCGAAGAAAATCAGCCAGACTTCCCCCCTCACCCCCCACCAAGGGTCACTTTTAATTACCATTTCTCCCCTCCTCCATTTCTGTTGACGTTGTGGTTTTTGTTTGCTTTAGATGTTTTTCTTTGCTCTTGTCAAACGCTGCTTAACTGATTTTTTGACCTGGTGTATAAAACTACATCTAAAAAGTGCAACTGTGTGGTGGGAAAGGGATGTGGTTCATTTAACTGTAAGATGTACTGAAGCTGAAGGACAACGATACTGCTTCCACCGAGGGCCACAAGGCTGGGCAAACTTGGTACTCCTGCCTGATGTGTTCCATGTAGTGGTGGAGGAGGTGGGGGTTCTTGGTCCGTTTTGGTCAATCGCTGCTGAGCTGACTCTGCCGCAGCTGTTTGGGTAGAGCGCCAGCTTTTGTACAGCTGGTCAAAGGAGGCAAAAAGAATAACTTTACCCTCTCTGCATCATGACTGTTTCCAGCTCTTAAATATTTGAACTCCTAACTATGGTATGGGAGAAAAATGGTCAGGCACCATACCTACACAGAGAAATGGAGATAAGTGGTTCACGTGAAGTCACCTGGAAAACACCTGGTGTACCAAGGGGTTGAATGTGGCTCTTAAAACATGGCAGGTTCCTCTTGTTGAACTTCGGCTGCCTGAGGGTGAGACTTGGCTTAGGACCCTGAGAGTCCCTAAACCTTTCTTGCATTCAATTACTTTTATCTTTGTTATAAGAAAGGATTTTTCTAATGTTCCTGCTTCAGTTGTCTGTCAAAAATCGGAATTAAGGAAATGCACCCAAAGGCCTTTATTAGGTGAAAAGGGGGTAAAAAAGAAGGAAAAAAAAAAAAAGTACTATTGAAGTAGATGCTCTACTTTCTGCTGCCCAGAGAAGTTTTCCATTTCTTGTTGGCAGAAAGACTTTGAATGCCTTGTGCTAATAAACCTTCCCTCTCAATGTGTAGCGCAAACCACAAACACACCATTTATCTGCAGGGAATGATATTAATAATTTGAAGAGTGACTAGAAGTGAAAACAAATCTAGTTGACATCATCCATGACCTGATTTGATTAAAAAGAATTTCCCCCTTGAAAGATTATTCTGAATGAAACTGTAGGTAAGAACAGTGGCTGGTAATACAAGATAGAAAAGCATTTACAAGAAGCGTAACCTTGAGCTCCTTTCTAGCCTGTACTGAGCACGTAGATTGGAAAAGAATGATAGACGAGGACTGAGCAAAAGACTTTAGGCTGAGTC
Source organism: Psophia crepitans (assembly GCA_013399095.1). Taxonomy (NCBI): domain Eukaryota; kingdom Metazoa; phylum Chordata; class Aves; order Gruiformes; family Psophiidae; genus Psophia; species Psophia crepitans. The sequence goes on from VWZZ01005617.1 coordinate 25,586, forward strand.
TTTTTATGTATTTCTCCTGTGATCTTCTGAACATTTAATGATGAGATGGAGATTTTCAGACATTGGTTTATCTTCTAAATATATTGCAAAAGGCTAAATTGTAGAGAGGGGGACAAAAATGAGGGACAACTGTTTCCATAGTGTTGAAATGTAGCTTTGGCTCCAGCGATTAAGGAGTCAGAAGATTTTGCAGAAGTCTCTGGTTAAAGGGGCATTTTCTGCTGTGTCATAGATGATCTGGTCTCATGGGGAGCCCAAGCCATTTCTCTGGGTTCTCCCCTGGTAATTAAAACCGCACTGCAAAGGGGCATGGGGCTATTGGGCCCCTAACCCTTGCGCCTTGGATACAGCAGACCCTGCGTATGCCAGCACACTGCACTGCGTGCCTTTTGAGCCGCCTGTATCGCGATGTGGGCAGAGTCCTAGTGAAAGCACTATGAAAGCAGTCTTTTTGGAGCACTTTGGTTAGCGAGACTGGGTGGAAGGAGGACAGGGAGGGGAAAGAGCTCAGTCATTTTCCTGTGTAGGAGTGCGAGCCAACGTGAATGTAAAGGAAATTACTCCTGATGTGGGAACAGGTCAGGAAATTGCAGGCAGAGATGGAATAGCTTTGGAGAACTGTATCAGTGGGGTGCTTTTATTCAATGTCCTGCGTGGTCTTGGGACAAAACTTCAGTTTGGGACTTAGATTTGACATCAGTTCTTGTCTGTTGCTCAATTTCTTTAGCTGGGTGAGGTTGAAATATCTGTGATGTACATTATAAATGGAATTAATGTGTCTTTTTTTTCTTATCTTTTGCTTTGTCAGTTTAGACCTTAAGTTAGCCCTTGCGTAAGAGACTTTTTGGAGGAGGATGTCAGGGGAATAGACACATGATAATTGTCAATGTGCTGGTCTCTGGTCTCACGGAGAATTTGCAGTTGCTGGAAGTTACATAAGAAAATACCTCTGGAGAGTGCCGTTGTTTTACAGACATTCAGTGAGTGAAAAAAAGAGGAGAAGGGATTTAGCCCAGGCATGGTGCAGTCTTAGCAAGACCAGCAGGTTTCCAGGGCCTGACTCATTATCACTGCATAATGCAACAGTATGTTAGCTGGTGGGCTCGCTCACTCAGAACAGAGTATAGGCATCTCTAATGTGGTGCTGCCTTGCATGGTGCACGGCCTTGGAGAGACCTGGAAACCCCACCTTGTGCCAGCCTCACTTGAGACCCTTAAATTCATTCCTGATTACGTACTGGATACCAGAGTGAAGCAATCAACCCAGAAAGTACTGATGCTTCTAAAAGAGATAGGGGAACTTCAGCCAGATGAGGTTGCCAGCATGATGTCAGTAACTCCTGCTTGTTCCTCTTTCTGAGCTGTAACTGGGCAAACTACGGTTAAGGCACAGAAGAATATTTTATTGACTAAGGGACTAGTTTGTCCTAGAATTAAGTGTCTTGATATTCAGCTATTTATACAGATAGATACAAAGTACTATTAGCTCCCTTGGTAGGCCACCTTCCATACTAGACAGATGTGTCGTGAATATACTTCTTCAAGAAACTGGCTATAAATCTAGGAGGGATTGCAGGATGCATTTTTACAGAAAGATTTCAAGAAGTCTTCTTTTCTGTCTGCAGTGCCACACGTTGTTTGAAAGAACAACCAGAATCCTGGCTCTTCCCTCCTGTTGCACTCAAATATTTGTAAGCTGTAGGAAATGCAAATTATGCTGGACAGGCTCACTGGAGTGAAACCAGCCTGCATCAGCACCTCAAGCGTATCAGCAGTTGTGACTGGCCCGCCTACCCCGGGCATCCTCGGCAGAAGGGAGCCTACCTTCATGTGCCACCTGCAGGCAGCATCTTTCCTGAGGATATTGTTGGTGTGATGCCACTCTGCTTTATCCTACTTTGCTCACATTGTGGCTAAAACTTTCTCTGCTTGTTGTTTAGTTAAACAACAGCAAAACCATTGCTTCTCGTCTTTATTACCATGGGTAAGTGCATTAAAATAGCTTGGAGGCCTGGCAGTAACCTTGCAGTTGACATTTAAATCTACCCCTCTTTTTCTCCAAACCCATTTTTATTTTTATTTTCCTTTTACTAGCATAGAGGTCTGAATTATGTTGACTAGTGAACACTCATCCTCTCTCCTGCCTCCAAAGATGCTGCTGAATGCTTTGGTGGAGATGTGGAGCAATTCTTAAGGGTCACCTAGGATGCTGGAGGCTTTCTTGGGGCTGTGGGAGCAGCCAGTTGAAAATGGGTTGCAACTATTAGCTGTACTTGCTGAGCATGAAGCTGCTGATTTCACTGCTGATGCACAAGTATCTGTTCCATGAGATTTAATTTTTTGCTTTAGATTTAAAACGCTAAAGTGCCTGTCTCACCTTATCAGGTCAGGCACATAACTTCTTTTCTGGTAGTGGATTATCCTGCTGACGCTCCTGTATTCTCCTACATGAAGGAAATGCTTGTGTGGTTGCTAAAGGCGGGGATGCTGCTGTTGTGCTTGGGGCTGTTACAGTGCAGCATATATTGCCGTTTCCTGAACCGCGTGCCTGAGCTGGTGGTATTTGGGTTGTTCCCAAAGGCATTCAGCAGCCTGGCGTGTGGATGCTCTGGTCCGCTGGTGTGGGTGGAAGCAGGGCTCTGCGCACAAGCAGTTAACTGTGGCTCAGCTGTTCAGAGGTAACACCTAGTTCAGTCACCTCAGTTAACTTTGAAGCGCACAGTAAATTTTATGAAATTAATGGGCTTGTACTCAAAACATTGCATACAAAGAAGTATTTTATGTTCCAGATGTTTTAAATTGCCTCCGTATTTATATTATACTTAATCAAAGTAACTCTGACTAGCTTTTTGACCAAAACTGAAATTCGTTTGGAATGCTTGTGTTGGGGAAAATGCTTGTAAAATTTTATTCTGTTTGATACAAATTATTTATTTCAAGAGCGCTTTATAAGCACATTACTTGATCTTTACAGAGCTGAAATATAGGAAAAGGGAGAGGAGATACCTAGGAGTAGGCTTGGTGGGGAAAAGTAGCTTGTCTGCATGGAGGATAACTGGTTTTGCTGACACGGTGAATTGTGCTTTTAGCTCAGTTGGGAGGCATGTACCTAACAAGCATTTAAAGGGCCTCATTTGGAAACTGCATGGTGATGCTGAGTTTCCTGGTGACTTTCCTTCAAAATAAAGAAGGAGTTTGTGCAGTCAAGCTACAAAAAAAGTAGTCATATCTTACTGAAGATAAAGAAATTCTTTATATGTTTTGCTCATGGCATGAGGACTAAAAATAGAGTGATGAGTTTACGTGGGGAATGGAAGTACAGTTTTTAAGTGCTCTAGGTTTCCCTTTTAAATCTGTGATAGGCACCAGCTATCTCTAGAGTTTAGACTTGACCGACATCCTTCACCGTGAGAAGCAGTTGAGGGAGGTGAGATCAGCTCGTCTACCTGATAAGAGGTGTAGTTAGTCTTTGGCTGCCTTGCCCAGGAATGGGAAGGAACACGTAGTGATGTAAGTAGGTCCATGAATGGGTTTAACTCCATAAGGAAGGCTATTCTGTAAGCCTTATAATTCTGTAAGCTATTAATGACTGTATTATCTGCTGTGCTGGTAATCCTGCTGTCGCTCGATGGTGGAGCAGAGGGTGCCATGCAAACTGGCAAAGTCCTGCCTACACTTCAGTTGCTGAGTCCGGGCGACTGAGGACTCGGTCAGGTTGCAGGACAGTGGCAAAGTGGCGTGCATCTGGGAGCACAAGGAGTCCTCTGGCCATCTCAAGAGCCCCAATGTGAGAAGGTGCCATCGAAGGGTCAGGACAGGAGTCCATGAAGCTGACTTCTGCTTCTACTGATACAGTAATACGCACGTATTGATTTTTGGCTGAGATGTGAGCTGCTTTTTTTTCTTTTTCTCTTCTATCTTTTTGGATTTTTTTTCTTAATGATAGGCATTGTTGCCTTAGGTAGCTTAGCAGGTCTGATTTCATTTGCTGTTGAAGAGCAGTAATGTGCCATACATCTTCCCCTCACATTAAATGCCAAGATTTGGTTTATTTTTTTCTAAGCTTTCAGCCACCAAAAGACTGATACATGAAGTTTTATGGGAAGTCAGTTTTTACAGGCAGAACCATGTACCAGAGACAGAGGGATTGTTTTCTTTTTTTCATTTCTTCACTGTAGTGTGTTTGATGCAGCCTTCTGCTTTTTGTTCTGTGCAGTGGTATAAAATTGAAGTACAAGAAACTAGTGAAATGACTGCAGTGACTTGTGTAATGTTAGGTCTGAAATCAAGCACAGCTACACTGTCTCTTAGGGTTTATTCAGCCTTTTACTATTTCAGCCGTTCTTTCAGTTGGTTCAGTTTATGCTGGATACAGTGTTTCCTTCCCAAATAACTACAGCAGAAGGATTTGGGACCTTTATCAATTTTATATAGACTAAAATGTTCACGAATATTTAGAGCCTAAGTACCGCCCCCCGCCATAGTTTGGACAGTACTTATAGTACTTATTGAGTTCAGTTTCTTTAAGATGCAAAAATCGAGAAGGTTGCTTCCCCCCCCCCCCCCCCGCTGGGAGATAGAAGAGTCTGCTAACTGCTTTCTTAACTCCCATCAGAGGTTCATTACTGCTTGTCTTTTCATCTCGTATTTAAAATTTAAAAATAAGAGATTAATTTACTAATTTTAAAAGGGGCCCTTGTGTAATTTCAGTGTCTGCACCTTATGAAAAGTCTGTCTCGACTGTAGAGTTATGCCCTAAATATGCCAAACTCTGTAATCACAGAATGGACCAATTGCTACAAGGAAATGGGAAAAGGTCTAAGAAATGAGTGTGATTACTGACACATTTACTGATGATGGGAAAGTAACTGTAATTTTGACATCAAAGAGCGGAGAAAAAAAGAGACACTTTGTCAAGACTAGGCATTGCAAGATGGTCATGCAGAGTCCAGAAAGCGGACTTCTGGACACGAATAGACATTGCGACTGCCAGAGAATGAACCAGCAACATCATCTGCATCATTCTTAGGGTGGCAAGTTGTTTCTAAGCACTCACATGCACTGACAATTTTTATAACAAAACTCCAGTGATCTCGGACACCCAGTTGTGCAATTGGTTACTCTCTTTAGCTGGAATAAGTATGCTGGTACATATATTACTTCCTTGAACGATGCTAATTCTTAACTTTGCTTCTTGATTTTATAATTTGGGTGTTTTTTGGGGAGGAGGATGGGGATGTGCCTGGGAGCTGTTTCTTGAAAATGAGTGTTTTTTAAAGGACTGCCACATATGTGGATTCTGTTAATCGGGAGTGTTACTGTGTAGAACAGTGATTTGCTGTGCATTTAGGGTGTTGTTTACTATGAAGGAAAAAGAAATGGCCTTGATCAAGTGGACAATTTGATCAAAATTTTATAGGAATAAAAAAATCCTATCTCTGTGTCAAAACTTGTTTTTGTAATGGCTGTGTGTATGACTTAAATCCTCCACGTTTTAAAGATGGTTACTGTGCCGTTGTTGCTTGAGGCCCCCAAGGAAAATGATAGAAGTCATAAATAATAGTCTGTGTGGCTACCCCAACTGCCAAAAGGGCAACACACAGGCAGTCGCTGCCCAGCTTTGACTGGTCATTGATCCTGCAGCTTTGCATTTCCTTGTACTTCATTTCTCACAGGACGAAATACCTATATGTAGGACACACGTTGCTTCTCCAACTGTTTAGTGATAAGGAGCACTCACTTGCGTTGCCCTCTGTGCGGGGGCACTAAATCTGTCCATTCTGCCTTTGAGCACGTGGCTGTTGATGTTTTGCTTGGTCTTGCTGCTGCAGCAGTAAATGCTGGTTTTACCACTGCCTAAATTAGGGCAAAAAACAGGGACCCAGTTGTTCACACTTAACTTGTTGCTGGGGAGACCTTTGCTGCCGCTTCCTCCAGGGCAGCTCTGCCTTATGGCCACGTATCGCCCTGTTTGTGTTTATCCTGTGTTTTCTCATGTGTAGAGCAATCCGTGTGGGCAGGTCTGAAGGTGGTAGGTCCAGTCTGTCCAAAGATGAATAGGTTACAGCAGTCTTGCTAAGGCAGGGGATTGTGTAGGGATATATTGGTAGAGAGCTCCAGGTACAGGGGACATTGACTGTAACCTCATTCCCAGACTGCACCACTTTATCCCAGTGTGCAGTACTGCCTTGTTATTCGCCGCAGTGGCTTTTCTGCCTCTTTGCCCATCTCGACTGCCACCGCTCCCCAGTGGGGATGACAGAGCCCTGTGTGACTCTGCTCACGCCCGGGCAGCCCAGCTCCTCCCAGCGTTCAGACCCCATGGCCACATACCTGAGCTGGGGGTACGTGGATTAGGCTGGCACATGACTCATGGGCTGCTTTTCAACTGTGGTCCATGAAACTGTCCTGTTAAATAGTGTGACTTGATATCAATTTCTCATTTGTGGATTTGCAGCACAAAATGAAAAATGACCTGGCTGTTCAGATATCAGCCTAACGGTGCTCTGGCCAGGATCATGTTGGAGCCTTGAGTGGCTGATACAGTGTCCCAAGATTTTTTGAAAACATATTTTATCTTTCTTTTTCCCTAATTGGAAAACTTCTTCAATGGAAATATGTTAAATCATGTTCTTTTTTTCTGAACATGAAAACAGTGACATTTCCTTGGTTTGCCAGTGTTTGTCCCTTCTTTCCTGCTCGCCTTCACCTCTTTATATGAAGACAGATGTTTAGGTTTTTGTGAAACAGAGAGAACTGAAAAACAAATGAAAAAAACCAAACTTGTGAAAGCAAGCACTTTCTGTGAACTTGGACTAGCAGTAACTCTCTTTTTCTGTCCTCCAGAAGGCTTGTTGTTGTGTTGTTTCATGCCTGGGATGGCTGAGGGTGGAGGTCTGTAGAGCTGCTGTGAAAGGGCTGTGCGTGAGAAGAGTGGGAGGCACAGTGTCATAATTAACGCTGTCAGAAAGTGTTTTTTTAATGTGACTAGTGTTGCATTTCCAGCATATTGTATTCATTTTCCTTTTATTGTGGTCTGACAGTACACCCTGAGCTCAAACCAATTTTTTAATCCTGAAAATGCTCTCAAGTCAAATCTGGCTATGGGATTTTAGGCCTCTAGTAGTTTAGGGTTGCTTCACAGCTGGAAAAAAGTTACTTTTCTCATTAAAACAGGCATTAACTGGCTTTAAGGGACTTTAGAATCTTTTTATCTTAAGAAACCTTGTCAGTAATGAGAAGAGCTTAAACTGTGATGGTCTACTAATCAACGCTAAGATGTCCTGTTTTATGATGTTTCCATAGCATTGAGTGTAATGAAATACTATCAGTGTTACGAGAAATGGGATTGAATCATAGAATCGTTTTGATTGGAAAAGACCTCTAAGATCATCAATTCCAACTGTTAACATAGCACTGCCAAGTCCATCGCTAAACCGTGTCTCTAAGTACCACATCTACATGTCTTTTAAATACTCCAGGGATGGTGACTCAGCCATTTCCCTGGGCATCCTGTTCCAATGATTGACAATTCTTTTAGTGAAGAAATTTTTCCTAATATCCAATCTAAACCTTCCCTGGCACAACTTGAGTCCATTTCCTCTTGTCCTATTGCTTGTTACTTGGGAGAAGAGATCAACACCCACCTGGCTACAACCTCCTTTCAGGTAGATGTGGAGAGTGAAAAGGTCTCCCCTCAGCCTCCTCTTCTCCAGACTAAACAACCCCAGTTCCCTCAGCTGCTCCTCATAAGATCTTTCTTGTAGTGAGGAGCCCAAAACCAAACACAATATTCAAGGTGCCACCTCATCGGTGCTAAGTACAGGGGTACGATCACTTCCCTATTGCTGCTGGCCATGCTATTTCTGATACAAGCCAGGATGCTGTTGGCCACCTGGGCACACTGCTGGCTCATATTCAGCCGGCTGTCAACCAACACCCCTGGGTCCTTTTCCACCAGGCAGCTTTCCAGCCACTTTGCCCCAAGCCTGTAACATTGCCTGAGGTTGTGACTTAAGTGCAGGACCTGACACTGAGCCTTGTTGAACTTTGTACATTGGCCTTGGCCCATCGATCCAGCCTGTCCAGATGCCTCTGCAGAGCCTTCCTGCCCTCTGGCAGATCAACACTCCTGCCCAACTTGGTGTCATCTGCAAACTTACTGAGGCTGCGCGTGATCCCCTCGTCCAGATCGTTGATAATGATATTAAACAGAACTGGGCCCAATACCGAGCCCTGGGGAACACTGCTTGTGACTGGCCGCCAGCTGGATTTAACTCTATTCACCACAACTATTTGGGCGCTGCTAGTCAGCAGGGTTTTTACCCGGCAAAGCATATGCCTGTCCAAGCCATGAGCAGCCAGTTTCTCCAGGAGAATGCTGTGGGAAACTGTGTCAAAGGCTTACTAAAACTCAGGTAGAGAACATCTACAACCTCTCCCTCATCTACTGAGTGGATCACCTAATCATAGAAGCAGATCAGGTTACTCAAGCAGGACCTGTCTTTCATGAACCCTTGCTGACCGGGCCTGATCACCTGGCTGTCCTGTACATGCCGTGTGATGGACTCAAGATGTTCTGCTCCGTAACCTTCCTGGCACCAAGGTCAGACTGACAGACCTGTAGTTCCTCAAATCGTCATTTTGGCCTTTTTGTGTAGATGGACATCACACTGGCTAACTTCCAGGCAACTGGGACAACCCTGGTTAGCCAAGGCTGTTGATAAATAATGGAAAGTGGCTTGGTGAACACTTTGACCAGCTCCTTCAGTACGCTTGGGTGGATCCCATCTGACGCCATAGACTTGTGTGTGTCTGTGTGGTATAGCAGGTCACTAACCATTTCCCCCTGGATTATGGGGACTTCATTCTGCTCCTTGTCCCTGTCTTCCAGCTAAAGGGGCTGTGTACCTGGAGAACTGGTCTTACTATTAAAGACTGAGGCAAAGAAGGCATTAAGTACCTCAGCCTTTTCTTCATCCTTGGTCACTATGTTTGACCCCATATCCAACAAAGGATGGGGGTTCTCCTTAGTCCTCCTTTTGTTGCTAATGTATTTACAGAAACATTTTTTATTGTCTTTTACAGCAGTAGCCAGATTGAGTTCTAGCTGGGCTTTGGCCCTTCTGATTTTCTCCCTGCATAATCTTACAGCATCCTTGTAGTCGTCCTAAGTTGCCTGCCTCTTCTTCCAAAGGTCATGAACTCCTTTTTCTCCTGAGTTCTAGCCAAAGCTCTCTGTTCAGCCATGCCAGTCGTCTTCCCCACCAGCCTGTCGTCTGGCACATGGGGACAGCCTGCTCCTGCACCTCTGAGATTTCCTTCTTGAAGAATGTCCAGCTTTCCAGGACTCTTTTGCCCTTCAGGACTGTCTCTCAAGAGACTGCGTCAGCCGGTCTCCTAAACAGGCCAAAGTCTGCCCTCTGGAAGTCCAAGCTAGCAGTTCTGCTGACCACCCTCCTTACTTCTCCGGGAACTGAAAACTGTATCATTTCCTGATCTCGTTGTGTCCGAGATGGCATCCAACTGTCACATCACCCAAAAGTCCCTGTTTGCAAACAACAGGTCCAGTGGGATACCCTCCCTAGTTGGCTCATTCACCAGCTGTGTCAGGAAATGAGCTTCCACACACTCTAGGAGCCTCCTGGACTGTTTCCTCTCTGCTGTACTGTATTTCCAGCAGACATCTGGTAAGTTAAGTCCCCCATGAGAACAAGGACTAGTGGTTGTGAAACTTCTCCCTGCTGCTTATAGAATGTTCCATCTGCCTCTTCTTCCTGGTTGGGTGGTCTGTAACAGACTCCCACCATGATATCTGCCTTGTTGGCTTTCCCCCTGGTTCTGACCCATAAACACTCAACCCTGTAGCCACCACTGTCAAGCTCTAGACAACCGGATTGAAATACTCCCTAACATACAGGGCTACCGCAGTGCCTCTCCTTCCTTGCCTATCTCTTCTGAAGAGTTTATAGCCATCCACTGCGTCACTCCAATTGTGAGTCATCCCACCATGTTTCCATGACGGCAACTGTTATCATAGTTTTCCTGCTGCACAGTGGCTTCCAGCTCCTCCTGTTTGTTGTCCATGCTGTGTGCATTGGTGTAGATGCACTTTGGTTGGGCTATTGATCCTGCCACCTTTTTGTGGGGAGAACGCTTAATTCCTGCATGATTATTCTCAGGCACTTTTGTGGTTTCTAACACATCAATAACCCTTGCGTTTTTGCTGCTGCATCTCTGACCTGCCCTGAGATGGTAGACCAAAGGACCTCGCTAGCACACCGTCCCTCAAACGTTGGTGTGCTCCCGGGCTTATCTCTAGCGAGCTTGGTTTTATCCCTTTCCCCTTCAAATCTAGTTTAAAGCTCTGTCAATGAGCCCTTCAAACTCCCATGCAAAGATCCTGCTCAGTCATTGAGACAGGTGTAGCCCGTCTGTTGCCGGCAGGCCTGGTGTCATGTAGACTGACCCATGATCAAAAATGCCAAAATTCTGCAGGTGACACCAGGCTCACAGCCAGGTATTGATCTGCTGGCTCTTCCTGTTTCTTCCCTCCTCATTCCCTGCAACTGGAAGGATGGAGGGGAACACTACTTGTGCTCCTGATCCCCAGCTGTCCTGAGACCCTGAAGTTTCTGTTGGTTGCCCTCAAACTTCTTGTTGCAACTTCATTGCTGCCTACATGAAAAAGCAGTAATGGGTTGTAACCCGGGGGCTGCATCAGGGTAGGAAGCTTTCGCTTCACATCTTTAACCCAGACCCCAGGGAGGCAGCAGACTTCTCTAACAAGTGAGTCCAGTTTGCATATTGTGCCTGCTGCTCCCTTCAGAAGGGTGTCCTGTGACAATGACCCATCTTTTTTTTTTTTTTTTCTTCATGGAAGCAGTTTCGATGGAGGGCGTAGGCTGACCTGCTCAGCAACGCCTCAGAGCTAGAGGAACCATCATCCTCATTATTATTTGATTCCACTTGCAGAGTCTCATACCTATTGTGCAGGGGCACCCAGGAAGGTGGGATGCTCGCAGAGGAGACACACCTTCTGTGCCAGGCAGGAACTTGTCACCATCGCCCCTCAGCCCTTAAGTCACTGTGTTCAGCCTGGCAGAGAAAGGATAGGGGATCCTCCATATCATGTGTCCTGCCTGCCTGTTGGGCCTGTCTCAGGGAAGGTAGGGTGCCATTCCAGTAGTCTGTCTCTCCCTTGCCCTCCCTGATACTCCTCAACCTACTCACCTCTTCCTGGAGCTCTGTCACTACGTGGAGAAGTGGATGCACCTCCCAAAGGCATGCTTACTGCTGCCATCCTGTACTGGTGTAAGAGCAGGGTGCACCCTCCAGCCTGACACACCTGGGTGGCCGCGTCTTCCCACCAGAGCTCTGTCTGGAAAGCTGCCTCAGTTGAGGTGGGTGCAGAGCTTTCTGCTTGGTGGATACCATTGTGCCCTGATTGAGCTGGCAGAGCTTCAGCGGCCTTCCTGCACACCCTTCCTGCACGACCATGCCCTTCCTGTGCGAACTCAGGATTGAGGATGTGTATCCTTAATGATTCTCAATGAAAAAAATTCTGACTTAAATGTGAAAGCTTTTGAATCCTTTGGTAAGTTTTATTTATTTATTACATGTTTTAAGTTTGATTGCAACAGCAAATTGCTTGAAGGGATCATGAGTGCAGAACTGTTTCTGCCTTTCCTGTCTGCAGATTTCTGCAAACTATGCATACACGGGCATCAAAATAATCCTGTAGCCTTCAGGTTTGCTTTTCCTTATGAGGTTTGGCACGTATAACTCCCTTATGTGACTTCTCAAATATCTATCCGAAAGTAACATCAGCTGCAGGCTCATTTTGGGCTTGCAAAAGCCATAGTGAGGATGGTTAGACTTAATGAATGAAGCACAAGTATATTTGCTGCCCTGCTTACTGGATTCTGATAGCCATTTCCTAGGCAGTTTTTCTTCTCCTGAGCAACATTTGCTGGAACACGTTTGCTGGGGTTCCCGTTTTTGTTTTCTTCCTTCTTGGTGGAGAAAGGTTTTTGTAGTGCTTATTTTTTAAGTCTAGAGGATCTAGACACTGTGAAATCTAGAAACATGTGAGGCTTCTGGTTTTAGATGTATGTGCTTTGGTTTTAGATGTACGTCCACACATGATGTTCTGTAGTACGTACTGTGTATACATGCGTGTTTTGTACTCTATGTGATAATATTCTGTTGCATAGATGTGAATCCAGGCATCAAGCTCTCTCATGCTTGGATACTTCAATACTTGTGTGCCATCTTTTCCTCTTTATTTGAGTTTGATTGCAGGTTTATAACACTCATTTTTTTGTACGGTGCAAGTTGGTCAAGGACTTTGAGAGGCAGAACAGAGTGTGGCTGGATCCTTTGCACGAGCTATGTTAGGATAAGAGAATGGGTTTGTCCAGTGAGAAACATGAAGTGGTAACGCCAGAACAACTACTTGGGCATCTCTCAAGTTGTACCACTAGCTTATTATCCCTATGGAATTTTTTTTTTTTTGACTGCTTTGACTGGGTGTTTGAAAACATTGACTGCATAGTCATTTTTGCTACCTCCTCATGGGAAATTTGTAGGTTCCTACATTAAAGTATTCAGTAGCATGAATCTTGAAGCAGGTTGGTGGTTTGTCTGTTTTAACAACTAGCAGATTTCATTCTGTAACTGGAATGTGCTAGTGTGTAAATATACTTGGATGGGAGGAGGATTTGTGAGTTCATTTTGGTTTTGAAGTTTAGAAGTGTATGTTTGCAATTAAGAATATATTTTTTTATACTTATTTGAATCACAACTTTGTTCTCTGGTGAAGAAACTCTATTCGGATCAGGAGGTTAACATCCCTCTTACTTGTTCATGCGATATTTAGAGGCCCCAAGCAGATCACGTTCACCTTGTACCTGATGGTGTATATACATGTGTTTGAGGTGGTATCCTAATCTCTTTTTTTTTTTTTTTAAATGCAGTGTAAATAAACAGTGATATAATGGGGCAAAGTCAAACTTCCTAACATGATTATTGCCTCCAATCTCTAACGTAGAGATATGCATACCTGCAGTACTGGCAGGCGTGGGAGTTGGGCCTCGTACATTGTGAAGGGGAATCTAACCTCTCTTGCATGGCTGCTCCTTTCCCAGTGGCGTTGTCTGTCTGTGGGTGACTCAAACCAGCAGTGTTGGGGGGGGGATGACAGCAGTGCCTGCTGTGGCAGCGCCTGTTGTTGGTGCCCTTTCTGGTGTGCTTCCTTTCCCTCTCCCCTCACTGAGGAAAACAGCTGGAGCCTTCCCACCCAAGAGCAGCTGTTGATTGTTAAATCAATTCAGCTTTAAAGTTATAGGTGTGTTCAAATTACTCCTTCTCTGAGGTCAGATGACTTGTTTTTCACATTACTTGTCTTAGAATCCCTCCGTTTGCAGTACTGTTTACCTGTGTGCCCTCCTCTCCGCTTGTGCAGGGGCAGGTGGAGCGGACTTTGGTGTAGCTCCATGGTGCCGTGCTCACGTGCTGCCGGAGCTGCAGCCGTTCGCACCAGCCAGCCCATGGTGGTTTGCTTTGCGCTGCCCCGCTGAAGGATGTCCTCCTGTATCAGCACAACAGTTAACCTACTGTAAGCATTTGTTTGTTGCGGTATTCTGTTTTTATCTTGCTAGCCGCCTGTATATCAATTGAGACTTGAGATTTTGTTGTCAGTGTTTTGACCTCTCTCTGTGTGTGATTTATGAATTCTATTTTTCAATTAAAAGAAAAAGTCTTTTGAAAAATACTAAGCCAATTTAATGCTGTGTTCCTGATTATATTTTTTTTTTCTGTAATGGTAGTTGGACACCTTAATTCTTTTATTGTCCTATTAAAAGGACCTTGAATATCATAGGATGGGAAATGAGCCCTGCCTAAAAATCTAGGATCTTTTCAATATGTATAAATTGGGATGGGTAGATGGATTTGAAATCATGGGCCACCACATACTCTTATCTTCTGTCTTCCTGGTGATATTTTGATTCATGTGATATCGGTTTTCAGTAAAAAGCCCTAAGTGTTTATTTCTAGTCCCAGCTTCGTAATGTGAGGTTCTCATTCTCTACAGTTCTTATACCTGCAATATCTTTCCTGGGACAGATAAAAACATTGGTGAAATTTTGTTTCTTGTTCCTGAGAGTTAAGTTGGTTGCAGCTACTAGACTTGCATTGTGCAAACCATGCACGTGGCTGGTGTTTACATCCCTGTCAAGCATACATTTCCAGTTGGTAAGGTTTAGTTGTGTAGTTCAGTAGGACTCGTGCCCACTGATACTTTTTTCAGGTTACTTTTAATGTGCCTTTTGTTGAAGGTTTGGTTTCCTGGAGGTTAGTGTTGCTTTGGCACAGTCATATTCCCTTTCCAGATGGAAACTGTTGCTTGTTTCTTTTCTCGTGGAGGAGGCAGGCAGGCAGCACTTTTTATGTGCCACCAAGACTGTCCTGAGGTCATAGGAACTAAGGTCACTCCTAGAACTTTGATGCGTGACACAATCAGCTTTTCAGCTGGGAAAGAAACTTACGTTTATTGCTGTTGTGCTTCTGAAACAAAGATTGAAGGCATAGAGATATTTGCAAGTGAACTTGGAAGAATAGTTGGTTGGTTGGTTGGTTTCAGGAGCTGTCCCAAAAGAAGTCTGTAAGAAGAAGAAGGAAGAAAATATGAGTAGCACTGGAGGACATTTTTCAAACAGCCCAGCTTGTGTAGCAACACATCAGCAGTGGTTGTGACATCTGTGTGCTCTGAGACTGAGGCCCTGAGCAGCTTTTCCCAAGGGAAGAGTGGCAAAAGCCCTTTGCAGCCATCCTGCTCTGCTAGGTTGCTTTGTGGGTGTTTCTCTCCCTCCGTCCCTCCCTCTTTTTCTCTTGCCCCCCTCCCCCATGCTGCTACAGGTTGACTCACAGGAAGAAAAAAATCTTGCTCAGAGTCATGTCTTCTGTAGTGGTTTTGTTCCCTTGATGTCAATGGGGTTGCAGGTCCTTACCTCCATCCTAGATTTTAGCTGTTGCTTAGCTCACTTCAGGCGCACTAAATCCTGTTGTTCATGTATACCTATGAGCTTCGTGCTGTGAAAGGTCCCGCGCTCTCTGGCTGTTGAACGTACTTTTGATGAATGGGGAGAATAGCAACAGAATAGCTTTTTGCTCCATAGACATCTGCCATCATTTTAATCTCTCCTCTATGAAGGAAAGGTATCTACTAGAGAAGAGAGAGAATGTGCTGTTGATTGCCTAGATCGCTTGCATCAGTTTTTTGGCACTGCTGCTACTACTACTATTTAGAAAACTACTCCTCCTGGCTTTGTGTTCACCCCCCTCGTGGAGCTTACGCATATTTCTGTTCAGCAAGTGTCCGGGCTGTGCATTTTTACTACCTTTGCCAAATTACTGTTTTCAGAACAGTTTCCCACGCACGTACAGTAGCTGACCAAATCTGAATAGCTGTGTTAGGAATAAATAGGGTTCATAAAATTCAAAGCTGTAAATAAATGTCTTTCTGGTTTTACCCCTGTAAATTCTGACCTGTCATGTACTTGAGAAACAAGAGACCATTGAGGTATTGAAACCATAGTGATAGATGAAGTATAATAGCAAAGAAAATGCAGGTTTCCAGCTATGCTTCGGCTAATATGGACCCCTTTATTTTTCAGTATCATTTGCTGACCAGACACTAATTTTATGTGCACTGCAATGTAGGGGAAGATTTCATTTAGCGCTCATAGTTCTTATGAGTTTAAAAGCATTCTGTTCTCACCTATTACTAAGAGAAAGAGAGGATGTGGATGTTAGTTCAGGCTGGCCAGTGATCTCTGTGCCTGTGAGCTTACATGCAAGAATAATGCTGAGTAAAACGCTCGCCTGTTCCTGAAGCATCCTCCCCCATGCAGGTCTGCTCTGGTTTGTGTTTCCTGTGAAATACCAACAGTTGCATTTTGTTGCAGTTTTGTAGGACAGCCCTCTTTTGCTGTTCAGGGTGGTTCGTTCATCTGTCCCAAATTCCCTAATGTAATTTACATTAAGGAATTTCTGAGTAGGGAATTGCAGAGTGTCTTTGTGAAACCATGGTGGCAACACTGGAGGTGCTGCCGCTGTAGCAGGCCCATGGTTTTGATTTTGGTTCTTTGAGTAGAAGACCGTAGTATGTTCATGCCTGTTTTGGCCGGTCAGAAGGTCCATGTATAACTCTGAATCCGGATGTGGGTGACTCCATTTCTGATCTTCTGTTTTGGTTTCCACCTGTGAAATGTAACTGTGGCTCAATATTTTTTTAAGAGTCAGTCTAATATGGGTGAAGACTTTAATTACGATTTTACTGTCCAGAAGAAAGAACCATTGCTGATGAAAAAAAAATTTAGAAATGCATGGGTTGGTTTTTTTTCCCTTCTTAAAAACTTGCATAAGATAAGAAATTCAAGTAGAAGATGATCTGCTTAATACATGAGTATGGCCAGAGTTAGCCATAGTAATGTTAGTGCCAACTGATCAAAGGAAGGAGTTTGATGATATTTAGTAGGCAGAAGTGTAGGTAAATTGACTCTTTAAAATACCGGAGAGTTTATTATTTTGGAAGTTACAGTCTCTAAAACCTAATGCTTAGTATGTATGGCTAACATTTGATTTGGGAAAGATTTGCTAAGTCAACCAGAAAGAAGTAAATCATATTTATAACCCCACATGTCTTTAAACAAGGCTGCAAGTGAATGACAGAAGATAGGATGGGCTTTGTTGTAAGAAGAATTGGTAACTGATTGTGATTTTAGATACATAGTTTCCATAAAGCTGGTGTGATGGTGGAATAGGAAAAGGATGCATCCTGTCAGTTTAAGAGCTTGCGTGTTGTGTAATAAGCGAGCCTGGCTGAAAGATGAATGTTATGCTGGATTGAACGATGAAACCCTTTTCAGCTTCCCAAAAATGAAGATGGATTTTAAAATACTGAGCTTTTACATGTCTATGCATTGCTCCTGAAGGTGATCTATTCTCCCTCTGTACTCAAGAAGGCAGATGTCTGAAACGGAAGACACCTCGTTGCTTGCCCCAGCGTTCCCATGAAGTCCTCCCCACACATCTGGGGGTTGAGCCAGGCTCTGGGGTCTGGGCTACAGCTCTGGTGCTGCATGCCGACAGCTCTCTGAGCCAGCTACTCACATGCTCAGCTGGGCGATGGAGGCTTCGCTTTGAGAGGTCTTGTTTGGTCCCATCCAGGCATCTTTGGTATGCTCTGGAGAGCTGGCTGTCAGCATCTTCGCTGTCTGCAAAATGAAGAAATAATAATAACAGAGAAGAAAGCCTTAGGTGTCAGTATCTTAAAGCACGGGAGATTTTTTTTCCTTAGCTGTTGTAAGCTTGCTGCATGTAAGCGTGGATTGCAACAGTTGATGGGATGCTTCTGGGAGCCTACCTAGCTTGTTCTCTTTATTTAGGCCTTCCATTTTCCATCCTTTATTTCCTCTGACGGCTGTCCTGGCTGGCCAGACTTGCTCCCGGATCTGCTGTTGAAGAAGTGAAGTTTTAAACAAGCTTACAGGAGGAAGGAAGGAAGGATGGACGAGTGCTCCTCCAGGAACACGCCAGACTTACTGTTGAGCTTCACACCTAGCTCTCCGTACAGCAATGCACACTGGCTGACTTCCAAATCAGCTGTGTTTGCTTGTTTTCTTTGCTTTGGACTAAGAGCTTCAGATATCAAGGAAAAGCTACGTGACTGAAGAGAAAATAAAAAGCACTCGTATTTCCCACACTTATGTATCTGGTTTCCTTGCCAGTGGCTGTCGCGTGAGATGTTGATACCGCTACACCCAGTTCTGCACAGTTGTGCTGGTGCTGGATGTACTCCAGCTTGTTGAAGGAAATATTATTCTTTTTATCCCTTTCCTGAGGGCAAAAGTCCTTCCGTGGTCCATTTAATTACTGCAGGTTATTGTGATTAAAATTTCCACTATAACTACAGGTGCCAGGAATTGCAGTGTGGTTTCTTCTGGAGCCTGACCCTATGCTTACTGATTTTGCTGGTATATTTGGGTTGGTCAGGAAACCATTTCCCTCCCCCCTCCACTCTTACCAGCATAATTCTGTCAACAGAAGCCCAGGTGTAGCTGCACTTATTCCAAGCACGAAAGTCCTTTTGCTGCTGTTGCTAATCCTACTGCAGAGTCTTCTGCCAAAGTAAGCAGTGCCTTGGCTAGGCAATGGCGTTTACCAGTATGGCAAAAGTAAGCCATCAAATCCTTTCCAAGACCCTGAAGCAAGCACCCAGCACTTTCCCGGAGTGCGGATGAGATGACTGCGGAGTGAGCTCCAGCCTGGATTGAATTGTTAGCTGGAGCTGTAACTTGAACTGCCCTTCCCCATTGCAGCTGGGCACAGTGTCACGAAGGGGCTGTAAAATCCCCGTAGGTGATCTAGGGGAGATTGTAGAAGCTGGGTCACAGCTTCCAAAAGTTCAGTTTGCATTTCTCTCACCCCGAGCAGGTCAGGAGGAGGAGAACAGTCTGCTGAGGTGGTTGTACGCAAGAAAGGTTTTGTCTTGGAGAGGTATGCTGACTCCACGGGGTTGGCAGGATATGTTAGCCTCTGTTGAGCTTGTATTGTCATGGGCTTGCTGTTATCGGTTCCTGAGTTGGCTAGTCACGTCTAGACGGTGGTGTAACAATATACCGTAAATCATGCTCGGGATCTTTCCAGCCTGGCACAGGAAACCTGGTGCTCTGCGCAAAGCAGATGTCCATAGGCATAATCGCAACAAGGCTGCGTTCCTGTGTGCTGCTGTGTTGGGTAACGAGTTCAGCACCTAGAGTACCTCAGCAGCTTATGGCTTGGAAGGATGTGGAATATTTTTATTTTTGCACTGAGTAAAGAATTTCTTTCTGAGTGTTGGGACTTGGTTTTTTACAGGTGTGAGTTAATAAGTTAGAGGGTTGGCTTGGGGACTTCAGCACCTCCATCCTCTACTGCAGTATTGGCATCACTCCATTTTCCAGCACAGCGTTACAACATGTCCCTAATTTCCAGAGAGAGATCAGATTTGCAGCAGGTAGCCTGTGCCTGCACCGGCATTGCCATTCCTTGATCTTACTCTAACATACAATATGGATTACAGGGCTCTTTTCAGTGCTGCATCTCTCCTTAATCTAATGTCCAAGCCTAAGCTATTTAGTATTGCCAAGAGTCTTGAAAATATTTCTGAAACCAGAAATCAGTTTTCTAACATCTGTTTGTAACTTACAGCCTGAAGTTCTGTGAACTGAAATTTATCTTCTGTTTAAAAGCAGTTTAGGTTTGCTTGTTTTAATTTGGAAACTTGTTTGATTTCAAACCTCGGTATCGCAGGCCCTAGAAACACCTTATGGGTTGGAAGAGGAGAAAAGTTTTGCCCAGCTGGTTTTCTAGTTAATAAAAGAATCTGTGATTTGGATAATATTCAAAGTAATTTCATAATTAGCACAAAGCTCCAGGCTTTTCCTTTCTGTTTGAGTTGAAAATGCAACCGTGCAATCCACCTCTACAGGAAAAATGACATGAAACTGCGGGTTTTCTACTCTGAGTCATCCTTCTTTCACACATGCGTAAAAGGTTTTGAAATCTGATAAGGGTTCAGGCCCTCTTTGGTAGCAGTAAACAATTGCGAATAATACAGCCATGTGTACGTGTGTTGACTTTTTATTTACTCTTCTAAGCTCTCTTTGATCTTATCACGGCTTCTGGCAAGAGCAGCGATCAGCACGTACTAGAGTGCTGTGCTTTTTTGGTGCACCCGGGCATGCCTGCTGTGGCGGGAGGCTCGGCAGCATCCTTGGAGCAGGGACCACTGCAGGGCACTCATGTCGATACCGGCAAGTTTCCAGAGGCTGACGTGGGAGATGCCAAGAAGGCTCTCCTAGCCATCTCTCTTTTAACATAGCTCTTTCTTACCCCTTCATGATTTGTTTATTTTATCTGTTTTTCTGCTGGTCTCTCTATAAAATCTGAAACTTTGAGGAGGGTGAGTTTCTTCCAAAGCACGTAAGGGATTTGATGAGGTGTAGGACCCCATCATCCCTTTGATGGGAATCCCAGGTGGAATTTTCAAATTTCCTGTAATCTTGTTCTCAGGAAACTCTTCTGATCTCCAACCAAAATCTCCTCTCCCTACACACACTCCTCTTTCTTACTTCTGTACCACTGTGCAGTCACTTCTGCTGCACTAACGCTGCCATAGGACCCCCTCATTCCTCCCTCCTTTTTGGGATCCCTGTCCTACATATACTTTTCTGGGGAGGCAAACTTACAGGGAAGAAAACGTCTCCCCTTTAGTCTATTGTGTCGTAAGAGCTGATTAAGACATCAAACTCTAGTGACTTGACCATGTTGTACATATGCTTGCACAAGTGCAATTCCGTGTG
Source organism: Psophia crepitans (assembly GCA_013399095.1). Taxonomy (NCBI): domain Eukaryota; kingdom Metazoa; phylum Chordata; class Aves; order Gruiformes; family Psophiidae; genus Psophia; species Psophia crepitans. The sequence continues at coordinate 45,994 of VWZZ01005617.1, forward strand.
TGTGTGTATTTCAATGTTTTTCAATCTTCTTGGAAATAAATTATAATTGACTTTCCAAGTAAAAATGTCTACATTTTTATAATTTTTCCCCTCTTCTCTCTGCCAAGTGTATCTTGGCTTTACCCAGAGACCTGATTAAAAATGTTAAAACACACTTACCAGTGTGCAATGACTACATTTATAGCATCTGACTTGAATGTTTGTTTCATAGTCTGGGTTGTAACAATCTGATTCTCAGACTGCCATTGACGTCAGTTTAATAGGAAAATTCAAATAGAACCTGTATTAGATTTTCACTATTAAGTTAACAATAAAAACTTTCTACAGATGCCTTACGTAGACAAGGCTGTTAACAGAAATATTACATTAATGAAAATCAGCCCTCCAGAAACACAGAGACTAGCTTATTTTTTAAAATAAATAATTTTGTTTTCTTAGTTCACAAAAATATTTCCTTTTTAATAGTGCTAGTGGTTTAGAAGTTAAGTATTGGGAGGAGGCAGCTCTTCGCCATTTGTGGTCATGTTGCAAATCTCTTAGCTTTTCCAGAGCAGGAGGGCCCTTCCAAAAGTCTTCCTTTGACTGATTTCATTGCTTTCAGCCTCAGATTTCCCCCTCAGTTTCTGTGGCACACCATGTTTATCAGCTCTTTCTTAAGCTACTCAGTCATGGTGCTCACTCTGATAAATGACGAAATACTGATATAACCAGAAAAACTCTGGAGGTACTAGCTCAGGTCAAGACAACATCTGTCAGAGTTTGCACTACTTGTAGTGGTCAGTGGTCCCTGTCTGGAGGACTGTGCAGTGTACTGCAAGCAGATGGTGTAGAGAGGAAATGTTGTCCTTTAAGAGGTGGATAAATTCAGTCATAGAGCAGATGTGTGTCTTACCCATACTTAAATTGGGAAGTCCAGGCATGGACGTACCAAGGGAGTTGCAGAGCATTTTGCCTCTCCTGTTAGCATTAATTAGCACTTCTGTGAGACATGACATGACAAAACCTTATCTTGCAGTCTTTGGTAAAACAGACTATTTTCCTCATCATAGAAAATTGGCCTGGAAGGGACTTCTGAAAGCTTGCTTAGTCTTTTTTCACCCCAGTGGTAGGATTGACTCTACCCAGCATGTTCCTAACTGATGATTGTCTCAGTTACCCTGGGGAAGCTTCAGCAACAGGCATCATTTGAGGAGCCTGTTCTTCCACTTCAGAGTTCCTCCTCAACCAAGGCTCTCTGCATGGTCAGCCAAAACCTCCCAACCTGCAAGCTTGTAGTGGGCATGCAAGGTTGTTCATCTTTTTTGATGTATATGAAGGCTGTTGCCATGTTTCTCCTTGATCTCATCTTTCCTTAAAAGGTTCTCCCAGCTTTCGCAGTTTTCTAGACTTAGGCAGTCAGTTCTTATGATTTTGCAAAGTCTGAGAAAGTTGCTTGCAGGATACTACTACACAAGTGTAGGCCATTTCATTGCTTTTTGGCCCAGCCTTAGATACTGGTGAGGCCTTGACTGCACGTCAGCAAAAGATAATAAGCAAGAAGGGTTTCTGGGCTGCAGTCCTGTGACTACTGTGCATCATCTGATTTTTGAACTGCACTTCGGGTGTGTAGGGGGAGAATGGCTTTCTCATTATTTATATGGTCTCTGACAGGGTGGTGAATCCTATTCAGAGTTAGAGCCTCAAAAGGCCTGGAGGGTTTGGCTTAGGCTTAAGGAATTGAAACTACTCCGGAAATAACCAAGTCATAGTTCATTAGCTTCATAGTTCAATTGCTGGCCAAACAAAATTAGTTATACCATCTTACCAAGTTACAGGTTTTTTTGTAGAAGAACAGCTAGTCAAAATCAGAATACTTTGGCCAATACTGAACATTCCTGTGTGTGAAATGATCCAGATAGGTGGTACTTATCTGGGCACCTGCTCTTTGAAAAACTGAATCTCCTGATGGCCAGAGGTTCTTCAGTTACCTCAATTTTTGTGTTGAACACTGCACCTGGATGGAAGCAGAGCCATGACCAGGTCTGGGCACATATGAACATATTTCTATCTTTTCTCTTAAACCTTTTTAAAGCAAAATGAGTGTTTTGTGGGGGAGAGATAAAGGTGAGCAAAAAGAGTTGAAAGAAAATGAAGAGGGAGGAGGAGGCTTGGAAGAAGAGTAGAGGCCTAGGCAATGACTATACACACGTGTCTTACTACTTTAGTGTTCTCCCTTTATTGATAAATAACTCCCTTCTCACCAATGCATTTACCTAACATAGACGTAATAATATCAGTGGTGATTAAGCTGCTCTTGTGCAAGGTAAGTGTATTTATGGTAACCATCTTTTTACACCAGGGGAGCTCTTGTCTCTGTGAGGTTTGTCATGATTTAACTATTTGAAGAATTGTACCTATAGGAGAAACATATAAGGCCCATATGTGTTTTTCTGTCTAAGGATGCATAGTCTTGATCCTACAGGTAAAGTGGCTACTAAAATGGATGAGGGTGATGGATGAATGTCATGTGCTGATGTGCAGTGGCTGGTGTAGCACGATGAGACTTAAGTGACTTATTTCATTACGTTTCAGGAGAAGGGGTCATTGATGTCTCTTCTGTTTGTGAGGAGCATCACATAGTCACAGGACACGCATTCCTGTTGATGGATCCCCAGGGTTGGCTTCCCTACAGCTTTGAGCAGAGTTAACAAAGCCTCTGCACACACTCTCCTTTCTGTGGTGAGGAGAGCAAGGGAGGTGTCCTGAAGGGGCCAGTTGTGGTCCTCAGCAGGGATAGCAGGGGTCCCTCTGCCAGCATCAAGCATGCAGGTACATCTGTGCTGTTGTCGTGGGGGATAACACTGGCTGGCATCGCCAGAGTGGATGTAGACCCACTAAAAAGCCCAGGATGTCCATGTTACCAACTAAGAGAGCGCTGCCACCTGGCACCAGCTCTGTTTCCATGGTAGGCTTTGAAACTTCTCCATCCCCCAACCAAAACGTGGGCCCAGCCTGGCCTTCTTGCAGAACTGAGGCTCTGTGTGCACCAGTGTATTTCTTTTTTAGTTTCATTTTGTCTTTGCCAGCTGAAATAACAAGGCTTTTAAGACACAGCTGCGCTGTGCTACTGTGGTTTGGGGGTTTGTATTACTTTAGCGGTGTTAGGCAGGTATGCTGCACGACTGGGCACAAAAGGTGGCATTAGGGGCTTTGTCATGAACTTTCAGCATGCGGTAAAGGGCAAATGAAGGGTGCATTCTGTCCTCGCTCCACCCTCTCTCGAGAGCCAGGGCTTTCATGAGGTGTGTTTTGGATGAATGTAGACTCGCATAAACACAGTTATTTTGCTTGTCTGCCGCTGAGATGGCAATGTTCCATTGAAAGGTTTGACAGCCTGAAGTAACTGACAGTTATTTCACATGTGCAACGTTTGTCTCCACAGTACTCCGTGTGACAGCTCAGAAGAGAAACCGACATTCAGTATGAATCTTGCTGTTCCTCCCATCAGCTGTCCTGATAGCCTGCAAATTTTAAAACCACTGCCCGGTTTTCACATCTGAACAGAGGCTCTCTGTTCGAAGTTGCGTTAGGTGACTGTGTTTTGTTGCCCTTTTTCATCCCCTGGCAGGACAGTATGCAAAAGTGCATTGGGAAGAGGGGACTAAGGTTTTATATATTAGTAAAAATTGAAGATAATGTTCTTAATTTTGACCATATTGGTTTATGGAAGGTCCTGTGAAAGCTCATACATATTTATTTGAAAAGTTGAAAGGACGGACAGCATCTGTTACTATGATTTGGGGGTAAATACAGCATCAGTCATTCAGCATAGTCCTGCCAGACTGTTCCTGTTGTCTTGTTCATTTTTATTCTGTTTGCAGATTCCTGTATAACCGTGACGATCAATGGCCTAACTTGAAACATTATAGAGCTTGAAATTGTGTTAAACCTCTGTTAAGAATGTGTAATCGTCCATGGTGAATTTTCCCACAATTTCTTTTGCCTCTGTAGTTATATAGTCAAACTCCAAGTCAAACTCCAATTCAAACTCTTAATTTTGCTCTGTTTGTCTAGAGATGAGCTTTTATCTCAGACAAGTAATGCATGTGTTGCGTAGGAACTTCAAATATAAACGCGCTACACAATTACCGGGGAGGCACTGAATGCTTATTACAAAAGTGATTAACAGTGCATTTGCTGTAAAAGGCATAAATATCAAAAGGCAGATAGTCAGTTTGATGGCAGATGGGAAAAAACTGCTTTTTGTCAATTATATTATACTTTAAAAAAAACCAAAAACACAAAACCCGTTTTTCCCTGTTTCCCGCTTACAGTTAAATGCAGACTGATCTGTTTTCAAGTCAGATTGGCTTTCTGATTTTCATGGTTAAGCACAGTGCTTTGCATTATAAAGTCAGAGGCAAGTTGTAGTACGTTCAGTATCTCTGTTTCCTTTTACAAAGCTAATTCTTTGAATTTTTGGCAAATTGACTGTTCATTTGTCAGTGTCACCTTAATCTACAAAACAGATAGTGAGGAGCTCCTTCGTCTACTTTTTCTCCGCTTTGTTTAAAGAAATAGAAGAAAAAGCAAGCACGGTTTGCTGAGATCTTTTCTGAGCTTATCCATGTTGTCAATACGGCAAACATTATTTTCTATATCTATAAGGTGGTATTAAGTTTTTACCGTCAAAGGAATTTGTTATGGTTGTGTAGACATTGCCATGGTGAGATCTTCCTCTATACTGTCGTTTAGGTAGAGCGCAAAATGCAGTCGTCTATTGATAAGCCAGATGCCTATTTCGAGTGTGGCTATGGGTTTACTTGCTGTGCTTGGCATAACAGAATTCTGCTAGGTCTGAATTATTCCAACATTTTAAAAAAAAAAAAGTTTCCTAAGAAATCCTGCAGCTATTGAGACTGAAAATTCACTTCTGTCCTATTAGCAGCTGAGATTTATTTTTCTGTTTAACTAGCTGGATCTTTTGTTCGTGAGAATTGGCGTCCTGCTGTGGCGTGGTATGTGTCCAGTAGTGAATGTGAACCTGCATTGTGATGTCAGGGCAGGGACGGCAGCGTGATTTATTATCGGACCGGGCAACTGTCGAGCTCTGTGAGGCTGAGGCAGCCCACAGAGTTTCAGGGATGGGTGACCTTGGATTTCCCTCTCCTCCTGCAGAAGGGAAGCTTGGGGCAGAGCCGGTTGTGGGGAGCTGTATCATGGCCTGGTGCTGCTCTGGGCCACCCCGCGGCTCTGGCATGGCGCGGCACGGTGCGTCCTCGTGGCTCCATCTGGGCCCGGCAGCAGGCTTACGTGTGCAGCTCCAGTCAAGCCCAATTTACACCACAGGTGTTTTATCAGCAGATTACTTTAATAATGGCATTTTTCTTCTGCGGTGTGGGGAATGACAACAGTTGCATGTTTTTAGTATTACCTGCAGCGAGCATATTGAGAGCATTGTGTTTTTCTTCTTTTCCTAACCCAGCCGGCTGACTACAGCACTGCTTTAGTTCAGTGCAAAAATCCGAACTGAGGGTGACACAATTTGACGATTAAGGCCCGCGGCTGCCGGTCGCTGTCGGTGCACGGGCCACCCCAAAGCAGTGGGTGCTGGCAGCTGCCGACTGCGTGCCTCTGAGCAGCCGCGTCCTGCCGGGCTGCGGTGACTCCTGCCTCCGCAGAAGTGGGTTCCCCTTTGCTCTCGGCAGCTACTGCAGAGCCCCAGGCCGTTCAGGGACCCATTTTGTCTGCTCAGGATATGGGAGCAAGGCCAAGCATGTTGTCAAAAGCAACTAGGCGTGAGCTGATGCTACATGGCAGCTTCTGAGTAACAAAATCTTGGAATATTTGGGGTAACCAGAGCCTCTGTTACCCTGGGTAATTGCAGTTGGATGGTGAAAAGCCACCTACCATCACGGAGGTCGTTCTGCTTTATTCTCTGTTTCTCAGGACGGTAACATGCTTGCAGGAATTCCTAGGTGGTCTCTGTATGTGTGTGGTGATGTCAGCAGCCTGGGGAATTAGCTTTGCTGAAGTTTACATCTGCTGACTCATCTGTTTAAAGAAGTTGATTCTTAATTTTCAGTGGGTAATAATTTTTCTTCCCTCATGCAACAGTTGAGGAGAAAGAGATGGTTATGAGGTTTAGCAGGGGCTACCACAGTACAGGGTTTCCTTGCAGTCATTTAACTTACTGCATATTTTAATGGCTGCACTATACAGAAAGCCTCAGTTTCATGGTTCTTCTTGAACCTGGTCCAGCTTTTGCTGTGAAAGTACAATTCAGCAGAAGCCCTTTTAGAATATTTATTTATTTTTAGTATCCAAGAGATCTGCATGTGGTATCCTGCATCCTCATGAGAAGAGTCGTAGTATTGGTGCCTTGGCACTAATGAATGCCTTGATATCGCTGTTTAGGTTTTTTCCACTGGTTTTTTTTTGGTTTTTTTTTTTTATTGGGTAACAGAAAGCAAAAGCACCCTCTGCTTTCCTGCTCTTAAAATCCAGTTTTGCTCTTCTTCCCTTCCTCCTCCCAACACCCCTTTGGGAACAAGAAGGAATGGTGTCTCTGGCAAAGAAACAGGTAGGGTTTGGTTGGTAAGTGGAACTGATTTAATTAAATCTCCTTTTCAGCCTTATAATGGATTCATTCAGGAAGGCAAAGGAGTAGGAATGTGGCTTCTGATTTTTTTTTTCTTTTCTTTCTTTCCTTTCTCTTTCCTTTTTCCCCTCCCCTCAGTCAATGGGAATAAAATGGCTTTATAACCAGAATGCTTTTTCTCATGACACTTCAAAAAATAGGCTATGTTAAAATTAATTTTATGTCTAATTTTGCTTAACTTGTCTTTGCGGTCCTGAAAATAGTAGAGCAACTTTACTGCATGCACAGCATTTCCTCTAGACATACGCCAGTGCAACAGTGAAGACTGCAGACCTATCTAACACCACCTGAAACCTCACAAGCATTGAGCAATACAAACTTAATACCACAGAAGTCTGTTTCCCATCCTAATTAGCTCATGGTCTTTTATATTACTAGTCTTACTCTGCCAGTGCACTTTGGTTTTGTTATCTTGGCAGTTGCTGACAATACTAGTGTTACTCAGAAAACTTGGATTTGAAATTTTGTTGAAAAGTTTTTTTCTTTTTGGAGCCAGAGTCTTTTGCAAGACTCATAGGTTTTGGTAATGTTTTTTTGGGGGAATATGTTTGGCAGAGAGAATTCTGAAGAAATCCAGAGAGAAAGTGTGTGCACGTGAGTGTGCAGATGTGTGGTAGGCAGTTAAGGGACTAGCTTGAGATGTGGAAGACTTGGTTCAGCTTCCTGGTCTGCGTGATACAGAGTAATGTAAGATGGAAAACTACTCTCTGACCTTTGAATTGGGTGGAGTAAAAACTCAGTCAGTGGTTTCTTACTGCCAGGAGATTGCTCTGACAAATGGTTTGCTTTCTTGAACTGGAAAGCGGGGATTTTTCATTCTCAGAATGAAGTTGTCACACTGGGATCAGCTGTAAATGTTAGGAAGAAAACCTGGTCTTGCAACAGATGGGATGATTCATGTGAATAAATCTGAAGGAACTAGTAAGATAGTTGTTTATGGTACTTACGTAGTGCCAAAGAAATATGTGTACACACTGAGACATGGGTAAATCTAAGCTGGTTTCCTCACCAGAAACAACATGACTTTGAGCAAATGAACCCTGGCTCACTCTCCAGCTATATTGTTTTAGGTATTTGAACTAGTTCTGCACTGCATCAAGTTGAGAAGATGTACTCTTGGATCTTAAAGACTGTGCCTTTAGCTACGTGTTTGTATATGCCCATGTTTGCAGGTAGAAGATGGATGCCAGTATCTGGTGCTGTCCTACTTGCTGGAAAAGATGACTTCCCACTTAGTTTGCTACTGTTTGTGGTGTTTATTGTTGCCCTGAGAAAACACAGAGCTGCACTGCCTATGGATTGCTCTGAGTTCAATGGAAAATTATGCTCTCTGACTTCATGTAGTTTAAACTGAATGCCCCTATGGCCATGTTATGACTCTGCTCCATCACTATGCTGTAGCTCATCCATTTCCTACATATTTGCTTTGTTGGATGTGTTTTAATGCCAGCATAATTGTTATTTAACTTCTTGTCTTCGCATCTCTCTGTGCAGGAATGGATAGGTCAACAGATTACACATACACAAAGTCAATGCACATGCTGAACATCGATGAGAAGTCCAGAGCAAAGCAGAACAGCTTGTTCTCTGTTTTAGAATTGAGCAAGGGCAATGATTTACTCAGTGTCTGCAGTTTATAATAGTCTGTTCTGTAATCCACGTAACTGCTTCAAAGAGGTAAATTTGTTGTGCATAGGTGGATGTCTGACACGGTAAGTTGAATGTTGACATTGTAAGAATCCTGACTCCAGTGTAATCATCTCCGTGCAAACTGCCTGACAGTGTCAGGTTGGTTGTTTGCTTAGAATTGTTGTATTATTTTTTCTCAACACTAATAAGTCAGTAAGTCAATACATATTCCCTGTGTGTGCCTATTCCCATATAGTGCAATACAGTGTGTTTCTTTCCTTGGGGAAATGGCCCTAACCGTGTAACTAGAGACTTTATAAATGCTGTAGAACAGCTGTGCTGAACACAGCAAGGACTTTGTTTACTTCCACATCATTTATTCATATTTTCTTTTTCTTTTTCCAGTCCTCCCCCCCCCCAAGTAATGATGGCATACCTTTTTTTTTCTTTTTATTTTTTCCCCCTGAAACTCCTTTGGTGGATAACTCAGCCTTCCCTACACAACACCACGTTCAGGGTGTCATTTCATGACTCATTTGTAGTTGGAATACCTACTCGGGCAGTGTGAGGGGCTTGAATGCAATAAAATGAATCACCATGACAAGCTCTATGTAAGACCTGTTTGGTAAATGTTCTGATACAAGAGAATGCCAAATGAAACAATTCCTTCCTTCCTTCCTTTGGTCTGGCACGTCACTGCCCTGAAGGTGAAAGCAATTGCTCTTTAATTCCTTTGACATGTTAAAAAGAAAAAATAAAAAATTGAGGATGCTTCAAGAGTAGGTGCTGCTTTTTTTTTTCTCTATATTGGCTCTTGCATTATGCTGTGGTATTGCAATCTATGTAGAAAAGTCTGGGCTTAGTCACTGACTTTCACATTCAGGCCGAGATCTATGTTGACAGTAAATTTTTGGACGCAGTCATTAAGTGTTCCTGCGGGAGAAATGGAAAAGATAACTTTTTTAATAACTTCTCATCATAGGAGGGTTTGTACTGTTAGAAGCCAGGGCTCCGTCCCATTCTGTATCGCTTTTCCAGCTGTGGTCAGTAGCATTCAATGGCGCAGAGAAGGGAGAGGAACCCTAGCAGCATGTTGGAAAATGGCTGCATCTTTTTTTGAAGGAGCTTTGTGAACTGAGTAGATCCACTTCAGCCAGTCAGACTTCCTGGGTCTGCGGCATAACGGTGAGATGGCAGTGTGCCCCTCAGCTCCCTTTTCTGATAGTTAACCTGTTTAGCTAGTACAGTAGTCTGAGTGAATTTTGGTAAATGTTTCAATTACGTTTATATAGCTGTAGTATGCTTTACTCATTGAGCATCATTAGAAGGTATTTTTTAATTAACTGTATGTAATCTGTGTTTCAGTAATGGGAGTTTAACTGAAAAATTAATTTGGCCAAGCTGTGCTTATGCATAGCTTAATATAATAATACATACACGCACGCAGCGCGCTCTTGCTTGCACTTTGTTCTGTCTCTCTCATCTTTATTACTGATGATCCTGTGTTCCTTGTTGGGCTTCAGTTCTGTAACTTGAGATTCCTGAAGCTGGAAACTGTTTAGAAAAAAAAATGTTGTTTTCTTTTTCTCAATGAAAACACAAATACGTAATGGCTGGACAAAGTATATTTCAACTTACTTCATAACAACTAGGAAGAAAATAAATTCTGATAACAAATTTTACTCTTTTGGTGGAGAGGATACAGCTGGATGTCTTGCTAGCATGCTACACAGTGCAATGATGCTTCTTTTGTTATCTAGTGCTATTAGGTAAAACACATTGCATCATTAAGCTACTATTCTAGTTCTGAAGGGAATTTTCAAAACCAAATAAACTTCATGAACAAGGTGATGAGACTTAAAACAGAAAATAATTTGAAATTACCATTTAAAAGTACCGAAGCAATTTTTAAGGCAATGTGTTGGGTTTTTTTTTTTCTTGAAAGTGACAGTGTTGCTATTGCAGATGAGGCATTGTACTGAATTCCCACAAAGATGCCCATAAGGAGTGAAGTAGCTGAATTCTGTGCCCCCCCAGGTGTTGGTTTTTTGTCGGCATTGATTAGGTGATAGAAACCTGAAGACGAACTCCGGCCTGGTTCCTTTGTTCTGAGGCTATACAAATGTTTTGTTACTTTTTTATATTTTATCTAAAAAGGATAGCAGATCCCCGTCATCACCTGCACTCGGGTCTAAACTAACCCATGAAACAGTTTTGTATCTCCTTAGATGCACGGAAAAGAAATTACTTTGGACTCATTACATGAAGAATGGGCCCTGTAATCCATCACTTTCAATAGGAATAGTTCGATTCTGAAAGAAATTGCTGTTGAAGAGAAAATATTGCAGAAAGGAAAAACACCAAGGAGTTAGCAGTTAGGAAACTAGTGTAAAAGAAGGCTTTTTTTTTTAAAAAAAAAGGGGAAAGTATTTTTTTCTTTCTTCTGGTTTTTGAGCCTTTAAGGAACTTGCAAGTCATGTTTTCAAGCTTTTTAATTTTTTTTTTCCACAAGCATGAGAACTTGAGATATTTTTTAAAATAAACAAAACAAAAATCCTGCAACGGAAGACCCTTGGATTCTCACAGTCTTATGGTTCCAGCAGCTGGAGCTTTAGGAAAAATATGAAGCTTGTAATAATAGTCACCCCACCCAAATGGGTTAATGTCTGGGCTTCCATGGGATTACACATCTCAGTTAAATGCAAGATATGGTAATGGGAGCAAGGTCATGAGCTGAGTTCCCATTACACATGCTTATTCAGACAGGCAAAAATTCAATTAAGGGAGTGCAAAGGAAGTGGGCAACATTAGGATGTGTGAAGTTTGGAGAAATTCTTTCTTTGGTTGTTATCATTCCCTTCCTTTCTTCTTAGTGTCTTTTACATCAGTGTTGTGCCTCTGATTCATCATGTTGCATTTGCCTGCCTTTGTTTTGAGGAATAGAAAAGTGCATCAATTCCCTAGCTTCTAAACCTAAAGGATCTTTTCTTTGTACAGCTGTTCTGTCTTCTGCAGATCAGGCTCGTTCTTATGATCTTCAGGGAACTAAGGGAGTGGGGTGGGACACCGAAGGGGCTGCAAAGCTAACATGGTTAGGATGCAGAAGGAGACTGGAGAACAGTTCTTGCTGCAGTGATGCTGGTTCCCTTGTTTGCTCTCTGAGGCAGGTATTTTGTTTCATTTGTTTCTGTTTGGGGTTTGTTTGGGGTTTTTTTGGTTGGTGGTGGTGTTTTTTGTTTTTTTTTTTTGGTTTATCTCAGGAGCAGGTGGAGAACTGATTCCAGAATATCTTCTGAGGAGCACACTTCTGCAGCTAAATTTCCGTTCAGTTCATAACGCACAGCTCTTCTCCCTCCCTTCCGATGCCCGGGACCACCACGAGCCACTGCCGTGAGATGGCTCAGCTCTCTTGAACACATTTTGGAACAGAAGCAAGGACCTTAGGCATAACACGCTTTTCAGTAAGAAATAGTATTTAGGCCCATGTTATCTTGGGCAACAGTTTGGTTAATGGTAAAGAAGCAGAACAAACCTGTTCCCAAGCACAGTATGGCATTTCTCCCTCTTTCGCTGGAGTGAATGATTGCTATGCTGTCAAACTCTCACTTCTCCAGCCCTTAATGAGTGACAGGTATAATGATCTTCTGTTGTAGAGGCATAGATCAAGGTCTAGCAGTAATTCGTGAAGGCTGACTTCAGCATTTGGGTTGGTGGAGATTGATCTATGGCAATGAACTGAGTTGTTGGAGTGGTGGGATGGAGTTGTACATTTAATACCCTCTGTCTTGTAGTTTGTTTGAACAGATGCCAGTAACTTTGTAGTCTTTCCCTTCCCTTCACCGAGGAATTCAATAAAGGACTTCTTTTGCATCCTTAACGTGAGTTGCCTTCTTTTCTAAGATGTGAGAGTTCTTCCTAAAAACTGGAAGTAGCAGAATGCTTGCTATGAACGCTGAGAATGTCAAAAAAATCCAGCCCACCTAAGACATGTGTTGTGTTTCCTACATAGATGCTGCTGCTGTGGGAAAACATGCAGGAGTCCTTCTGTCCAATCCCTCCTGGTAGTTTGGGAGTTTTTCTTATTTTTGTGGATATGTCTTTCAGTTTCTCTTTGCCCTCTACCTTTTTGCTGGTGTGCGTGATGGACATCTCCCCAGTCTTTCCATCCTCCTGAGGAGGACCAGCTGCTTAGTCAGTGGGTAATAATCTTATACATCAAGCTGCTTTTCCCTGTGGGAAAAGAATTTTCTATTGGTTTTGGTGGGGTTTCTTTTTTTTTTTTTTGTTTGGTTTGGTTTTTTTTTCAGAAGCGTTATCTTAGCATTGAAAAAGGAAAATATTTAGTATTTTGTAGTTCAGAATTGCTCTGTGTTAAACCTCATAAAAGCCGTATTTCTGCCTACTCATGGCTTTTGTACTTTTTAATTAAATTAACAAAAAAAAAAAAGTCTGCGTGTTGTCACCTGGAGATACTACATGACTAAACTTGCTGTGGATTTCTCACAAATAGCAACATGTATCAGAGCTGTAGGTTAATCAAAGGGCAGGCTGATTAGCACATCTTGTGAACCCTCTTTGACACTCTGGGTTTGGGACATAAAATACTTAACGCCAGCAAATAGCACATAGGGGTGCTCAGAAATCGTAACCAACGACCCAGTTAGCCCAAGAGCAGATGGCGGAAATGGCGACTGCAGCCAGGACATGTTGTAGAGGGCTGCGTGGTGCAGGCAGTTTATTAGCGCCTGCACTCCTGAGATCGTGTCGTGGGGTCCTTAATGAACACGTTAAAAATAACTGAAAGCTGATTAGCTATTTGTGTAGGAGAAAGGAACAAGTGAGCAGCAAGGGGACTGACTTGGAGAGGTGAATACTGCGTTTAAGCGTAATGTGCTTTTACTTAGTCTTAGTGGTGAAAGACAGCGGCCAACCTGTGATTAAAATCTGGCAGGGCAGCCCTATGGCTCTTCCCCCACCTCCTTTGAGGCTGGCCCTGTTGCTCTGACTGTCTTGCTGGCCCTTTCACTTCCCCTGTTTCGAAGTCCTGCCAGGAATAGCACATTTTATACTATGCCAAACGTATAAATTCCTCAGACCACTCGGTCTGAGAGGAATGTACTAATAGTGTGGCTGACTGAGTTTTAATCTGGGATGTTTTTAATTTTCAGACCATGTTAATTTATTTTAATCTGAAAATTACAAGATTCATTTCAGTTCTCCAATTTATTGCTTCTTTTAATACTTCTTATTTGCCTCTTTTTTTGAACAATTCACTCTTTCCAGCCTGCAGTCACACCTTTTTCTATCTTTGATAGCTGATGGAGGAGCTGTGTAATGCACTAGACTGAATCGCGTTGAGATGGCAAGATCAGTGCGTGTATTCTGGTTGGTTTGTGTCATACATGATTTTGATTCCAGCAGCTGTTTACTAAACATCCAGCTGCCAGGAGGGGAAGGGGCTCGTCTCCAGATTGTTAGCACCTATTCAGAAATGCTCCGTTCTGTGGGATCCGATTTTGGTTTTTTTACTGTTTTATGGCCTTCTTCACTGGAAAAAGAAGGTAGACCCTGTGGTATTTTTGTTTTTCATTGACATAAGGTCTCGTTTTGGAAATTTCCTTTTAGTCTGTTCAAAGATTTTTATTTTACACTGATGTCACAGGCATCACCTATTATCACTGCAGTCTCTGCATCTAATGTGAAGCAACTGACTTTACTGACTGAAAACTATGTTTTCAGTCCTAGCTGCTTGCACAGTCTCAGACTGAATGGGAGATAATAATTGTCTGAGTGCCTCCCCCGAGCTCTCAATAAAGAATTTCCATTTCTAGAAAAGTTTTTGGCTATACTGAAGTTCTGCATCGTCTTCTTACGTAGTTTTGGCCTGTGTTAATTCATTTCACACAAACATATTTGCTTTTAAATTATGGTTTCTTCCCGGTAGCTGTCTTTTCTTCCTGACTGCTGTAACAGGAAAGTATGACTGTGAGAGAACTTCAGCTGTGATGCCATTAGCAGGTCTGTGATGCAACTGCCCCAGTCACGAACAAACAGTCCATCAGACAGCACGTTTATTAAAGCACTGCAAACCTGGACCCACAGACTGCATGGGTCCGTGCCCTCCCAAGGGCAGGCTGAACAGCCCCGCTGCTCCGGCGGCCGCAGCGGCACAGTCAGAAACTGGGAGTTGTGATCTGAACTGGCTGTAGCAGCGTGCAGCAACTAACCCAGAAGTATGGGCACCAGTAAATTTATCGTCTGCTTCGAGGGGTAGCGCCAGCACAGCCAGTCAATACTTGGAATTAGGAGAGGCTTCTAGAATAGCTGTAAGTCAAGGAGCTTCACAGAAGGGGGACGAATAAATCTTTGGTTCCTGCATGTCAGTTGGATTTTTGTGCTGCCTCAGTTTTATCACACATGTAGTTGAAGGGGTCTTTACTTCCCCCCCCCCCCTTCTTTTTCAATAGGCCCCTTTCCAGCTCTTGATATAGTCTCAACTCTGTTTAAATTCTTTCTTAGAAACGAGAAGATCTTTTGCTGTTTTTAGCCTTCACAGACTACTGACTGGTTGTTGATGTAGAGACTGCCTGCTGGGTGCCAGTACGGGTTTCGTATTGGCTGGTGGAGAGAGACAAGCTCTGCTTTGTTCTGTGCTTTTTCAAACCTTACCACCAATATGGTGGGCAGATGGCAGAAACATGAGCCCTGTGTAAATGAAACCACGGCGCTTGCTGTGAGAAGGGTTGAGGGATGGGGAGCCGATGGCCTGTGAGGAGGAATGGCTTGCTGAAGGGCAGCAAAAGCCTGGCGTCCTGAACTGTACCGCAAAGTACGGGGGGGTGGGGTGGTAAAATTTTTAACATTTTCTGAAAGCAGCTAATTGTGACAGAAACCTTGACCAAAACCATCACAGATCTGATAAATGTAATGAAAAGCAGGGCCACCACCATGCCTCTGGTTATGCTGGGAAAGGGCGAAATCTATATGGTTTTCCTCTCTAATCACATACGCTGTTGATGCTCTTGATGAGGCCACTGTAATAGGTGAACAAAACAATGTTGCCCATGCTTTTGTACTGCAGAAATTGCATGTTTACAATGCGTGGAAGATTTAGTACAGCACGTTGTGACCTTGCACATTAGGTGATTATGTAAATGCCTCCGTGACGCCTGTTTAAATACATTTCTGTGCCGTTTGAGTTCTGTGGATGAACTAATTCATTCTAGTCTTCGTCAAGTGACAGTTTAAAGGGAGAAACACACCACTGGCAGTAGGACAGGACAGCCCGTACATTTGGAAAAACTCTTCAGCTATATGCTCATCTCGGTTAGGGTTGTCCCTCTGCCAAGTTGGACCGTTTGAGGGGTGGGGGAGGCTTTCGTGTCATTTTTCTCACTGGAGAAGAATGACTTGTCCATGTATATTCTTCTTGTATATAAATACGTAAGCTTTGGAGAAGTGGTGGTGGTGAGGAGTATACAAGTTACAACTTTTTCTTCCTCAGAGACTTCAGGCCAACCCCTTGCCTCCGGAGGCTGGAAGCATATGTGTCTCAAGAATTGGCTCAAGTGAAGCTAAGACTAAATTCCTTGAGTGCTTGCTGTAGCACTCTCGAAAATCAGCATCACTCAACTGACAATACAGCATTAAAGCAATACCAGTCTTAAAAGTTTGCATGCTGGAAAAAAGCCGGTAAGATTTTGTGTGGCAGAGCTGCCCGATGACCCCCCCCTTGGGACAGGCTGTTGCCCTTCTAAACTGGGAAGTGGGAGCAGAGGGATTTTTATCTCAGGCCCTTAAACTGTTGATGCCCAAGTCACGGTATGCTACCCTAGGGCGAATTCCTTGTCATCCAGGAGCAGGGTAATTTGGTTGAAGCTGTACTGATATGTGCTGTACAAACAATTGTTTTGACTCTGTAATTATTTTCTGGCTCTTCCTCTCTGTCCAGGCAGCTAGACACAAAAGCTGAACCTGGAACAAGGTCACAGGGTTAACAAAGTCTAAGTCAATTCCTTTCTTTGTTTTACCACCATCTTTCTTTCTTTTTTTTTTTTTTCTCCTCAACCTAGTTAGATGAAGGTGAAATCAAAGAGGAAAAGGTGCAGTTGTGATTTATTATCTTCTTGAAGACAAACATGGAATAGTCCTATCTCACTTTCCCCACGCTCACAAAAAAGGAGAAAAGAAAACAGAAAGAAAAGGGTTGGGTCAAGTTAGCAAGATTGTTTTACCTCTTCCATTGTGTGTGCTCCTCTGGATGGAACTTCATGCTGTATTACAGCAATTTACACTGTAACAGAAAATGTTCAGAAGCCCTGTTTTGAGTAAATGTTTAACTTTTGATAAATGCTGTATTGTTCTAGCCAAACAGCAGTACAAACATGTCACCATTTGGTGCCTTTCCAGTGTGCACGCCTTGTTCTTCTGTGATGCTTTTGCTAAACTTGAATGACATCAAGGTACATTAGGTACTCATCTGACAGACAGACATGGAATTCAGCCAGCACTCTTCATAGTCAGGTTCATCCTTGCTGTAAGATTTTTCACTGCCCATGGGGGAGTGAACTTTTCCTGTTACACATCTCTTCTTGTTAGTTGTGTTTGAGAACAGGCCCGTTTTTCCACACATGGTCCTATTGGTCTGGGACCATCGCTCTTGTCCATAAGTCTGTGATGAGTGGAGATACCATCGTATTGTTTTCTCTTCTGTCCAGATAAGACCAGAAGGAGGTGGAGTGTCTAGGTGGTAGTACTCACTGAAATACTGCTTTTGTAGTCAAAAGCCGCAATGGGCTGTGTAGAACTGCGAGCATCCCTGAATGTGTGGGGAAGAGCTCTGATCAAGCAGATCAGCAGAACTGAGTTGCATTTGGAGGGTAGACAAGGAAAGTAAGGATGCTTCACAGACCATAAAATAGAGCTACTATTTCAGGAAAGGGAGAATGTTTGGTCTAGTCAGTGGTTGCCTCTGAAAATACTTTAAATATCATCCACGTCAAAAACAAAAGACAGGCTATATGCATATTTACCAAAAGGAGAAAATTAACCACCAGGCATCTTGCCTTTCGGAACATTTCACTGTAGTTGGAAAACATTGTTATGCTCCATGTCTGTCAAAATTTCCCATGACAAACTTGATTAGAGTAAGTCAGCAACTGTGAGCTCAAAAGTACATTCTAGATCTGGCAGCAAATGTGTGAGAATAGCTCTGATACAGAGGTTTCTGCCATCATCTTTCCCTTTCTGCTGTTGGTTCCTGTTTGCTGGAAGGAGATCGGGAACAAGGCATGTTCATGGGCAGAAGTCATAGTAACCTCTAGAGCAAATAGCTTGGTCATGAGGCGCAAAAATGAATACCCATAAAAATGGACAGGCCTATGCTTTTAGCCGAAGCTATTTGGTATCTTTAAGCAATGCCCTTGAATATGGAAAAAAAAAAAGTATTTCTGACTGACTGTTGCGCACTAATGGCAGAACTGAGCTCTCCCCAAAAGAGGGCTGGACTGGTTGAAAACAACACAGTGAAGACAAGGACCTGCAGCATATTCACCCACTACATACAAGTGTTGTAGAGAAAATAATTATGAAAATTCCAGCAAAAACATATCTTAGTGACTTGTTTTTGTATTACTGGATGTTTGTTTTTTGAACCAATCAAACAGTGTTTCAAGGGTGATTTATTATTTTTTTTTTAAGGTAGTTAGTGTGTCGATTGTAAAATGCGAATTTCAGCAGCATCAAAACATTTGTAAACAAGCCTGCAAAGTTGTCTGGAAGAGATTTCCTTTTTGCTCAAGAAGCTGAAGCAAGTAACACCTATTACAGTTTGCATTTTCCCAGGAATTTGGTGGTGAATAATCCACATTAGTAATCCAAATTTCACACTTCTGCAGCACTGTAAATACAACTGGAACAGGGTACTCTTAAGTTAGGACATTTTTATCTTAGGCTTTTTTTCCTCATGAAAGCAGGGCCGTGTAAGCATCAGTAACACACATAGGATGACAATATAATGAAAAATTTCTCATGCTACTTGCGGTTCTTAAGTCAGCTGGTGGGGCTTGGATGGGAGAAGTGGACTCATCCGGCTGTTGCATCACCAGGACGTGGCTAGTGGACGTGTAACTCTTGAGTACAGAGTCTGAACACGTTTTGCATCTGAATTTATTTAGTGAAGGCTTGAGGTACTGCAAGCTTTCTTCCTAATGTAATAAATCAATATGTTGTTTACGATTCTAATTGATGGTCCTCTCTTTCTTAGTGTGTTGAGTGCCTTCTGTGCTTCATTTTTGCTTCTATATAGAAAAAAATCTTTTAAAACATGGTTTTAGGTTTGATCAAATGAGCATCTGGTGTTGCTTAAAGAATAAGCCCCTCACACACCTTATCCTCACTCCTTTTTTTCAAATATTAATGTACTAGCATGTTATCCATTTCAGAATTGCTTTTTTTCTTCTCTTTAGAAGCAAAAGATCATCATTAGGTGATGATGCTTCTCAATATAAAATTTTCTTTATAACGCACTACATAATAAACAAGCTACGTCTTAAAATAATCTGTGGGACCATCTGGTGACTTGGACAGTATGCGAACAGATGAGAATCTTCATGAAAACCTAAAAAACAGCCATTCAAAACCAGAGGGGCTATATATCTGAAAGAAAATGTTTCATTAGGAAAAAAGTATTCTATGCTGAAACTTAAGGTGATAAACTTGTGTGTGCATTTCCCAGTCCAAATCAGTATTGGTCTGGCCCATAGTCATTGTTTTCCTGACCCGGGCTGGAACACAGTGACAGCTTTCCCTGTTTGGGAATTCCCAACAAGACAAGCTCCTCAGTCCCATGCCCACGTAACAGAAACCAATCCTGGTTTTGTTGTGGGGATGCCCCTATGGGTGTGTAAAGGAAGGTGTGTATGTCTGAGAGAGAGTTACGGCTCAAATCTGGGGAAAGATGTCCCCAGGAACTTGGGATGTATTACCAAACCTGCTGGTCTTCCCCTCACGGCAAATGCCAGGTGTGACTCTTTGATCTTAAGTAGATGTGCTACCTACTTACACCTAATGAACAGCCAAGGTACTCAACCCTTCCAGCTACCGTAACCCGCTTGAGCAAACAGAACAAATTGCCTGTGCCCATTCGCCCTCTCCGAGGAGGCGGCTGGAGAACAGGAACAAGCAATGATGGTTTTTCTGCCTTAACATACTTGTGGGAACCTGATCTCGGAGCCTGTGTTTCTTAAACTTGCCTTTATTCTACTTAAAACTATGGATACTTTTTAATTTTTTACTGTATTTCACCGTCTCTGAAAGTTGTACGCTGTTCTCGTGTAGAGCCTGGTGAGCACGTTTTTGGGCAAGCGGGACTGGGCCTTTAATATTTTTTTCTAGCTGGAAGAGCAACAGTGAAACCGAGCTGCAGCTTCGCATACGTGGTTTCTGCAATTAAGGGCTGCAGCTGTTCTACTTTTTTTGTCTCTGTGACGCAAATCAAAGCGCAGCAATGGTGTTGCCTGAGGGAAGAGAGAAAGCTACTTGCTTGCTTCCCCATGCTGATAACTAAGCAGTGATGACAAGAAACTGGGGCAAAGGAAAGTTCAAAAGCAGAATCTGAATATTATAAATGACTGGAGAAATGCAGGTGCCTCTTGTTCAGTGCAAAAGGAAATAAAACTGTGCGAATGTCAGAAGAAATAATCAGCTACCCAAAGGGAAATATGTAGGGCTGTGTATTTTCTGTCGCTCAAAGAAACTCTGACATGTACAGTAGTTGGAGTCTGTATACTATCAAATAGGTTAAAGTCAGCCCCATTTTAAACATGATTAATTTTTACCTAGTGACCTCAACCTTAAGAAACTCAATTCTCTACGTTTCTTGTGTGAATCCCTTTTTCACATGCGTTTCAATGTCGGCCTGAACGATGAGTTCCTATTCAGTATCCTTGTGCTCTTCTTTCATGCATAGCTCAGTGTCCTCTGCGGGAGGAAGTCGTAAGGACGCAGGGAGCACCAGTGGCGTTACTTGTCTGACGTCACGCAGCGAGTCGAGGAGAGAGTTCAGATGTCCTGATGTCTTGAATTACAACCTGTTTATTGCTTTCTCTGCCAACTTCTAAATTGATTTGCGTGACCATGCCATGTTTGTGGATTTGTTTGCATGTGGTGTCTGAACTGAACTTCATAGGTGTTTTATGAAAGATAAATTTTGCAGGTTTGATATGGAAATAAAACGAAGCTAGAGCTTTGTTCAGGCATCAAAGGTGCGTAAACAGCAATTACAGACTTCTGCCAGGTGAGCTAGTGAAGCCTGTCCTGTGGTGGTAGCTTTCCACAAGCCCCAATCCTGGCAGCCGGCAGTGTCGTGGGAAGGGAGGAGTTGCAGGACTGAGGCGTTGAGGGCCTTGCTCAGGGTCTCCTCCTCTGCTCTTATGTCTCAGGTGAACTCTTGTCCATCCCTACTTCATTGCTTGCCTCCACTGCCTCTCATTTCTGTTCCCTGACCCTGCGCAAGTGGGGAGAGAACTCTGATTTTCTGACCCTGGCCATCGTACTCCTCCTGACTGACGCCACAGCTCCCTACCACATCTGTGTTCCCGCCTCATTTTTTTTTTATTTATCTCCTGTGCTCTCAATCCTATTCCTCCAAGATTTACCTTGCCCACCAAAGCTTTAATCTTTCGGGGCACCTCAAGTAGTTTAATTCCGTGCTCTGGAGCAAGTCAGGCATGGGTGAGATCTCAGCAGCAGTGTTGAGTATTTTAATGAGTCTCCCTAGAAGTAATTTTGAAATACTATACTTTCATTATAACTTGGCTGATTTGGGGGAGCTTGTGAGAGGGACAGCAAATGATATGTCTCTTATATCATAGCCTCCTCCAAACTCTCAAATTCATGAGCTGAAGCAGGAGTTATGAGAAAGTGGATTCTGTTTTTTCACATGGATAAAGTAATGTGTTTCTGTGTCATCTTGCACAGTGAGTGTTCAGCTACCCATATATATAATCTCACGCCAAATAACGAAGAACCAAGTATTGCAGATGCTACTTAAAGTGAGCTGTATCATGGAAGGTGTTGGGCCACTTTAAAGCTGATGCTAGTACGCCCTGCCTGTACCACAGCTGCCTGTGAGTAAAGTACAGAACTGAGTCAAGGCTTTTTCTTCCAGTGGTACTTGCATCAGCGAAACACACACACTATAATAGAAAACGAATCCACATTTATTTATTGCAAGGCTGGGATTTAAGATATTTTTTTCTTTAGTTCCAGCTTTATTCTTTCATCCAAGGCAAAAAATAGTTTTTAGGGTTGAATAATTACCATCAATCTAACTAGTTTACAGCGCTTGACTTAAAATAAGGAAATAGTTTAGAAATATGTTTATATGTTTGCTACTAACAATTTTATTGGTAATAAAGAGTCTTGTTGACTTTGCTGGAAACTGGATTTATGTCTTGGTTTTCATGACTGGAGGCTAGGGGAGTATGAGTGATTGGTAATGGTACCACAAAGGTGCTCAGGAGCTTTTCAGTCATCTGAATGTTATTGGGTAGCCCACACTTGTAGTTATTCTTCAGTCCTAAAGCATTGTAATTTTTTATCTATGGGTTCCCTTCTCTGTAAATGTGATTTCCTTAGACTCGTGCAAAAGGCTTTCTGAATTTTGTAGTTTGTAATTTTGATAGGCAGCAGCTCATCTTAATGTGATACAAGCATGTTTTCACGAGCCTTTTAATGTAATTTCTTTACTTGTGTAGTTTAGGGTGTTAAGAGAACATTCTTTTCTATTTGATCCAGCTGTAACCATAATGGCAAGTGAAATTAGGACTGGAGTTCAGGCATTTTTAGGACTCCCTCCCTTCGCAAGGAGAAGGTACAGCTTCAAAACTTGGTGTATACTGAGTATTTATTAATGTTATTTTATAATATTTGTTTTCCATCAGTTCTGCTGGCTTCAAATTGATAAAGTAATGAATACTTATTAACCTTATTATGGCAAATCAATATCAAGCCTAATAGTTCCTGCTGTAAAATGCTTTAATAGGAACTTCAAAAGCAATATTAAAATTTATTAGTCATTCCTTAAAGCTGATTGATATGCTACGGAGTTTCATAGAAAAAAATACTTAGATGGGATGCACGCACTGCTAGCCTGATTTCAATAAATTTTAAAACTTTTTCCTGCTGTTTATAGTTATGATAATTGGGTGTTAAAGACTTTTTACTCAGTCTGATGCTGACTCTCCATCTTTATTACTTCCTGCTTCTAATCAGTCTTGAACTGGATTCATCTCTGCCACAGACATATTATTTAGCACAAAAAGACCTTGCCACTATTTGTAGGATTTTCCAGGGCTTTGGTACAGATTTGTCAGTGGGTGAACGGTTTGCGGTTTTATTTTTTTGCAGTCAGCATTGTTAAATGCGACTGAATGTGGCGTTCTGAAAGGACACATGTGCTTTCCATTTCTTTGTGAAGACTGGGCTGTCGCTGGCTCAGTCACAACCCCACTTTTCTCTGGTGGTGCTGTCCATGTGCAGCTTTCAACTTCATCTCTGTGATACTCTGTAGAGTTGCACAAAATAAGATCTGCACCTTGTCTTGTGGGAGAACTCCATGTTTTTATTATTATTATTACTACTTCAAAACTATTTCCAGTGTGTCTTGAGTTTCACTGAAGTGCAGACCCATGGTTTCTCTGCAGGCACCATGAGCATCAGCACCTGGCTGGGCTGCCGGAGCTGGGCTGTGGTACATTTGTCCCCTGCGAAGCCGCCCTGTGGAATATTAACAGAACTTGGTAAAACTACTCAGTCCAGCTCAGTAAAATGAGTGGATTGAATTAGTTCAAGACTTTGAGAAATGTTCAACGAAAAACATCAGGTATACTGAAGCTCAGGAAGCATAAGTGGTTTCATAAGTTGTCTAGCTAAAGGCATATGTAGTCCTTCCACTTTGTATTCAGCTTTACATAAAGCTCTCTCCATTTTGTTAATATTACAATAACAATTTTTACCCAAACTTGTAACAATATTTAGGGTAGATATCCTCCTTCTGCAAACCCACACAATTACATTTCAAGTTGTAAGTGATTTACTGCTTTTTTGATAAGACCTTGTCTTCTAAGTGACTTTGAAATACTGCTCCAAAGCCTTTTCTGATGCTTGAGTGAAGCCTTGAAAAAATGAAGATTTGTCCATCGTTTATGAAAATATTTGATCTACTTCCAGAGTATAATACTGTAATCTGGTCCCCTGGGTCACTTACTGGAGAAGGTGAGGTCTTAAATTTGTAGAAGAAATGTTCCCATGCTTCCAGCTCAGATTTGCTCTAAACAAATATAAAAAGATGCTTAAATTTAATTTTCTGAGACATTATGAGTGTTAACTGTAGAATGAAATCTGTGTTAATTTTATGGGGTTTTAAATAAATTCCAGTGGCCTACTGAAGGAAAAAGTTTCCTACGTTCCTCCCTCCTTCCTCCTGCTTCCTCCTCCTCTGACAGGTTCCCCAATCTGTCTGAACGATGCCTTTAAATAGGAACTACAGTAAAATTGTTCATGTAACTTCCAAAGAAGTGAAAGAGTCTTAGTCTGGCTTTCAACATCACTGAAATTTATGTTCATTAGAGTATCAAATGTAGTTATGATTGTCATCAGTGTTACCTTTTGGAAGTAGAGCTGTGGTCAGGAACAGCTTTATGACATGGCAATGAGACAACTGCATGGAACACTGCTAAACAACATCTGCTGCTTGTAAGACCCCATCCTCTAGTAGAGGTGACAACAGTTGAAAAGAAAATGCTATCAAAAATGTCATTGTAGCCTCCCAGTTACCTGGCAAGTATTTTCCTGTAGTCTGATTTCAGCTTTTCTGTGAGCCTATGAGGAGACCTGGCTTTAAGGTGTCCCAGTTCTCTGTGTTTGTGCCCCTGTAATTTCACACTTGGGAAACAGTACTGATACCTGGATTTGATTTTTATGGGATGCCATGAGAATCCCTTTCAGACTTATACATTTGGTACTGAAGAAGGGGGTGTGGGAGAGGGAAGAAGACTGCCTTGCAGATCCACCTCCTCAAAAAACAATCTAGGAAAGAAAAGAGTAGTTAAGCCCTGTTCCTAGTGGTTGAAAAGTGTTAGCCTTTCTATTTAGTCCAGTTTTAGACTGGGCTGCTGAGTGGAGAATTAGCAGTGAAATATGGGAAATAACCAAATCAGTCTGCAAAGGTACTTCATTTAGGTGTTGCATACTTTTTTGTTTGGGTTTATGTGTGATAACTGAGCACAATGTATATCTTACATACTGTAAGTAATGTTACCTCTGTTGTGTTGATATGTTTTCATCACCAAGGGCTTGGTTGTGCATACCATTGCTGATTATAATGGGGATTTGGGACAGTCTTTGCACCTTGCAACAAAAGCAGTTGGTCTTAGTCCTGGCTGTGTTACCCTCTGGAAACTCAAGCAGTTGCATTAGCCAGTACAAATGATTACTTGTGTGCTTGTATCTTGGGCATTTGCATAGTATTTTTCCAAATCCAGGTCTTTAAATACTCAGCATCTCTTCAAGTTCAGTCTAACAGAAGCAGGGAGGATTTGAATGCTAAAATGTCCCATTTTCTAAATCTAAATCTGTTCGTGTATGTTTTCAGAATAACTTTGCTTTCTTTTTTCTCTGTTTTTGTGTGAACTGCAGTTAAACTTTTTGCCCCCATTACTTTCAAAGTTTGGTATTTAACTTTCTAGGGGTTTGTTTGTTTGCTTGCTTTTCCCTCTTGGATAAACTCATGAGCAAGAATTTACAGTTCCACTCCATTCTTTTTACCTAATGTAAAATGTTAAAATACTCTTATAGAAGTAACCAGCATTATTTTTTTCCCATACTTGCTGTTCAGCTACTTAAAACTTAGGATTCTTGGCCCTTCAGCCTCTCTAACAAAATGGCTTGGTATTGATTATGGAATCATTTGTCAATCCATAATCATTATTGATTATGGAATCATTTGTCAATTCTTATGTGCCTGTGTGAGACTGGTTTTTGGGGTGGCTGGAATGGAAAGACAGAAACAGGCAGGAATCATAACTAGTCTAGTTTATTAATTATTAATGTATTATATCTTGCATAAACACTGAGCATGAGAAGGAAGATGTTTCAGCTGAAATGTTTTTCCTCCCTCCTAGTGACAGCCCTTTATCGGCCTAGGGGGATTTTAAAAATACTGTCATTCTATTCTATATTCATATTAATGTAGTCCTCTTTTGTTCCTACAAACTAGTATTTAATCTACCTGACTGTATTTAGTTAGTAGCTCTTGGGAACGATTCTGCAATTGCTTTGCACAGGTTTGTTGACTTCAGAAGACCCAGGCCAGTGGATCTAGTGATACAGACACACCTCGTTTTAGTTTTGCAGTTGGTCAGCAGCATCAGGGGCCGTAGTTAGCCCCTCTCTTTAATTTCTGTGGCCTTCAGTGAAAGGTACTTCGGAGAGCAGATGCAGGTGGCCTTCCAAGAGGGCTGCACATCTCTACAGAGAAAAAGAGTATTTGTATGTTTTAGTGAGCATAACATCTTCTTCAGCTTTCACCTTCTAATCTTTTCCTCCTCCATTATTTGATTTCTCTTTTCCACTGCTGTTGTCAGTAACAAGGGAGATTGTTTTCATTTAGGGGCAATGTTAAATGCATCTTTGAAGTAATTTTGCAGCTGGATATACACGATTTTCCTGTGTCAGCCACACTACTTGTATTTGTATGTAGCTGAAAGGAAATTGGCTTTGTAAAGGTGTAGATTAAGATAAACAAGAAATACAAGACCTGTATTTTATGAGCATCGCTAGGATATTACTGCAAGATTTTCATGCTTCTTAAATGCAACAGCCAAAACATTCATCTCTAACTTGGGTGTCTATTAAGCTCAAAATAAATGAAGCAGTAGATACATTAAGCTCAAAATAAGAAGGCAGTAAAAGGGACAATAGCGTAGAAAATATGATGCAGTGTATTATTTTTTCCCCTGTAAATGTGTTGATTTTAAATTCATTCATAGAGCTACATAGCTTATTTTCAGTTCCTCATAATTATCAAATGAGCTCTGCATAGGAGCAGACAACGGTAATCAGACAGACAATTATTTACTAGTTCCTCTGCTTGCATTTGCATCTATTTTCATTTGCAGTATTACAAGAAATTTGAGAGGACTCACAAAGCATGAAAGCAAAATGAGAGGTGAGAATTTTGTTTGGCTTTCATTTTTCATTGCCTCCGATAAAGTTCTGTTAATATTTTCTCCCCGATGTACACGCGCAGGTGGGGAGAGAGAGGCGGGCACGCAGAATTTCTACTGATGATTTCCACCTAACGGGAAAACCTACTGTGCAACAAAGCACTCAGCATGGGAAAAGCTTTGGAGTGCACTGACAGTTTTATTGACTGTCCCTTTCGTAGTGACACGCCGGCCCCCTTTGAATTGATAGTTAACAGAAGTGAGTGAATACACATGGCTTTTGTAATACAATGATAAATTGGTGGACAGTTGGACCACGATGGCTTCAGGAGTTACGTGTTCGCCATCAGTGCCCTGGGGCCATTTATGTTCTGTGTCAGTGGGGTGCATCTGAATACCATATGTCACAAAGACTAATGTCCTCGCTCTTCCTTCTAATGGGCATGGCAGACATCGCGCGCTTGGAAATTTCCGTGCCTGCCTCCGAGATAAACAGTAACAGGGCCAGCTAATTGTGTATGCTGTTAAACACCAGAGCTGCTTACTTGAAAGGTGGACCCTGGCAATTAATGAGAGCCATTAAGAGAGTGAACAGCAAAAAAATAAAATAAAATCTTTTTTTTTTTTTTTCCCTGACACAGGGCTTGGTGCTAGCAAATTAGATGGGCGCTTGGCCAGAGCTATTGCTGCTTCACTGTTAGGAGGGAGGAGTAGAGTAGGGACAGGGGTTGGAGTAAGAATGCTAGATGATACTTTAGGCACTTGTTTGCAGAGGCCAGTGCAAGAAAATACTTGAGACAATGAAATTTCCCTATTAACTGGAACTGAGGAACCGATTTGTTAAAAATGTATAATCAGCCAGTATAGCGTGCAAAATCCACTCTTGGCAAGAGGTCAGGTTGCAATGTGTGTACTTGGAAGATGGGGGGTCCTGGTGCAGTATGTGTGTGAGTATGCAAAATGTTCTGGAGCAAGGCTTTCAGGCAAGCACTGTGTCATCACACATGCAGGGTGGACTTGATTACAGGGATACACTCCAGATTTAGTGGATTTTGGAATGAATTAATCTCTGAATTGACAATAAAGTTAAGTGCTTCCACAGGCTTTCCCTTGCTTCCAGTCTTGTTTAGCATAATAGATTTAATGAAGTTTAAGGTAAAGGGAGCTGTTCCATACTTTATTTCAGACACTGGATGTTCTGGGAATACCTGTGGCCAACAGTTGGATGACCAGCATTGTAAATCACAAGAAAATGGCAGCAATGCAAAGAATAAAACATGTTGATTGCTTTTCATCTATTTTTTTGTGAGAGTCATGAAAAGGTTATCCGTACGGTAACTGCTAAGACCATGGTTCTGTTCTTTAATGTTTTTAGAAGCGCCCAAATGACGCTGTGGAATAGATGAGATGTTCATCTGTTGACACGCATCCTTCTATTCAGATGTTGCTAAATAAAAGGGAGTGCGTGTAGGTTTCTGGAGCAGAGAATGACTGGTATTTATTCTTTAACTGGAGAAGCTAAAAGCTGGGAGGGCAGGGCATTGTCCATGCAAATGGAAAGAACAGAAACCAGCTGGAAAAAGAGGTGTTCGTTTCCAAACCAGATCAAATGTACACAAGCTTATATTACATAGTCTTACATATTTGCTTGTCAGTGCTAAACCATTTAGGATTTTTAGGGCATATTTGGCATGCAGGAAAGGGGTTCCCACGTTCAGTATCTGCATTTGCTGAATGCTCAAGCAAGTAACCACAAAGAATTAGTAGGAATGGCCAAAAATGTGCATATTTCAGAGCAGCAAGAATTAAAACCTCAATGAATCTGGAAGATTTGAACACTGTTATAAACATACATTTGTTGTAAAACTTTGCATTTTTGGAACAATGCTTTCCTTGGGATGTAAACTCACTGTTCAGTGAGCTTAATTTTCAGAGCATCCCAGCAATGTAATATGATGTGCTAGAATCTGAGTCTGCTTCTTTTGCTGCGTCTTAGAAGGGTGACTGTAAAATCTTTTTTCTTAAGGAGAAATACTTCATTATATAGCAGCTGATTCACTACCGTGCGTTTATGCTTCGTATTGTTTCTGTTGCTTCCTTAATCTTCAAAGCATCCTCTAGCTTTAAAGAAGCTTCTTCAGACCTCAAGTGATGTAGATCTACATTCTGCCATTAAAGCTGATTAAAACAAAGGGAGAGGTTAAATGACCTGGTCAGAGTTATGCAGTGAATCACTGCTGCAGTATGGAATGGGAAAGAGAGGGGCATTTCCCATCAATTTGTTTTAACCAGTAGGCTGATGATGATGAGCTATGGAATGAGACGCTACAATCAAAAGCGCGTGCATGGTATTTTTGTTTTGGTTTTGGTTTTCCTTTCTGCCTTTAATGATGAATGCTTTTGCATTGCTAGTCTGCGGCTTCTTAATCCCCAGGTCGGTTTTTGGGAGCTAAAGACAAGCTGTGGTGCTGTGCCGGACAGCAGAGATGAATAACGAAGGGAAGAAGGTGGCAGAAGGCTACCCATCCCCACGACAGCCTGGGCCCAAAGTGGGGGCTTCAGAACACGAGGCAAAAAGCTTTCCTGTTTTAATACTAGGTGCTAGTAACGTTTTCCTTCATATGTGTGACCTTGTATCTGAGATAGTAATCTTGTGGGGGTAAGTGGTATGTGCTGGAAAGCTTTGTTCGTGGTTGCAGTCCAGCAAAGCTGGAGTGAAGAATTTATGGTTGAAGGGCAGGATATGGCCCATAAGTTGTAGAGCCTGCGGCCACATTTCAGTCCTTCTCCCTGCTGTTGTTCGATTTTGCTCTGGGGTGTGTGTGAGAATGTGTGGCTCACTGAGCGCATTTGAAGGGCCCAGGTAGCCCTCAGCCTGTAACCTTCCCTGGGGAGATGTGAGGAGCAGAAGGGGTGTGATGTGCCAAAACTGATTGCCAGTCTGGAGAGTAAATCCCTCATCTGCTTTTGTTGCTGAGAAACCAAGTTTTTGCAGTGTGTAATGAATTTGTGTATTTTCACAGGAGCCCTGCAGCAGGAGGCTGATACTGAAGGTCGCATAAAGCACACTCCTTGTCTCTTCTAGGGAGTGTGTCAGCTTACTCCCAAACCTGGCTTAAACTGGAAAAACGTTAATGTAAAGATCCCTAAATTCTGGTCTTCTAATTAATCTCAACATTTCATACCTGATGGTGCTTCAGGTTGATTATTATTGTCTGAAATAATACATTGCCTGATTTTATTTAATTTTTTTTTCTTTTTTGGAGGGAGAGTCGGTTTTGTTTCTTTGATTCAGTCTAATTGTGCTTCCTGTGATAAATGGCTTTTCATGTAATGGGTGCGCTGATTACTCCATGGCACACATCTGCTGAAGGATGCCTTTGACAGTCAGGCTAATTTGTTGGTTAAGTGGCAGATTTCTGATTGCAATCTCTTTTCAATACAGAAGATGACTTAAGCAAGACAATAATCCTCTCTTTTTGTTGGTTTTGGGGTTTTTGTGGTTTTTTTAGTTTTGTTTGTTTGGGATTTTTTTTGTGGTTTTTTTCCCCAAACCTTGGATTTGGTTTTTTTCCCATCTCTATCTTTACCCCCCCATTCTAATTTTTTGTGCTCTCTAGGTACACTTCGGTTTCTATGTCTTCATAAACGGTTATCAAACATGATTACTAGCAACTTTGATGTAGTACCATTTGCACGTAGCGTTGGCACAATTATGAACTCAAAAGCTTCACTACGTGCAATTAGAGAATTACGTAGTCTGCTCTGGCTTCAGACCACAAACTATCTGTACTGGTTTCTAAAATCCACATAGAAATGGCAATTTTGGAAATAGCTGTCAAAGAAATGCCTGTCTGAATTTTTTAATTATAGCTAGGAAGGTTCATGTGGAAAAGTGTCCAGTCTCCCTGGGTGTTATGCCTGCATCTCTGTGTCGAATGTGTGTGTAAGGGCAGAGAGACTCCATATGATGCAGGCTCAGTATGACATTATTGTATTCTCTAATAAATGTCAAATGTTAAGTTCTCCCTTCCCCCCGCCTTTTTTTTTTCTTTATAAACAAGACACAAAATGTTCTAATAGCTCTTAAGCTAAATCTGTGCTATAAGTGGTCCGGAGTCTAGTTGGACTAGCGGTGTTCCCCAGGGGTTGGTGCTGGATCCGGTCTTGTTCAATATCTTCATTAATGACCTAGATGATGAAATAGAGTCCACCCTCAGCAAGTCTGCTGATGATACCAAGCTGGGTAGGGTGGCAGACACACCTGAAGGCTGTTCTGCCATTCAGCATGACCTGGACAGACTGGAGAGTTGGGCAGAAAGGAACCTGATGAGGTTCCACAAAAGCAAGTGTAGAGTCCTGCACCTGGGGAGAAATAAGCATGTGCACCAGTAAACGTTAGGGGATGACCTACTGGAGAGGAGCTCTGCAGAGAAAGACCTAGAGGTCCTGGTGGATAACAGGTTGACCATGAGCCAGCAGTGTGCCCTTGTGGCCAAGAAAGCCAAAGGCATCCTGGGATGCATTAAAAAAAGCATGGCCAGCAAGTCCAGGGGGGTGATCCTCCCCCTCTACTCTGCCCTGGTGAGACCCAATCTGGAGTACCGTGTCCTGTTCTGGGCTTCCCAGCTCAAGAAAGACAGGGATCTCCTGGAAAGAGTCCAGCGAAGGGCAACAAAGATGATAAAAGGCCTGGAGCATCTTCCCTATGAGGAGAAGCTAAGCGACTTGGGTCGCTTCAGCCTGGAGAAGAGAAGGCTGAGAGGGGATCTGATCAGTGTTTACAAATATCTAAACTGTGGGAGGCAATTGGATGAGGCCAAACTCTTTTCAGTGATGGGTATTGAGAGAAAAAGGGTCAGTCCCCAAAAACTGGAACACAGGAAGTTCAACTCAAATATGAGAAAGAACTTCTTCACGGTGAGGGTGACAGAGCACTGGAACAGACTGCCCAGAGAGGTTGTGGAGTCTCCTTCTCTGGAGATACTCAAGACCCATCTGGATGCCTACCTGTGCAGCCTAGTGTAGGCACCTGCTTTGGCAGGGGGGTTGGACTCGATGATCTCTAGAGGTCCCTTCTAGCGCCTACCAATCTGTGATTCTGTTATAAACTTCCAGAATTTAGGGAGTGAACTTTATTTTCTCCTTTATTGATGCTTGCAAGCCTCTGTAACGTATAGCTGTTACAGCTAAAACTGCTGTTATTTAACATAGCCTGTTTCACCGCACAAACCGGTTGTAAACTGCGTGAACAAAACCACGCTGTGGTGCCTGGGAGCTGCACTAGAAGGCTTGGCTGGTACAGTTGGAGCAGCAGATCCCACCTGGTCTTTCTTAGCACTTTGTAAGCCTCATTTTTAAAGCCGGTAGGTATGGGGAGTTCTACTTTGGGGATGCACGAACTGAGAGGGGAGATAACTTACATTTCAGCATGTGTAAATGATGTTGCTCAAAGTGGAAGCTGGGTATTCTAGCTCTGTTTAATGCTGTGACCACTATATCACACAGCATTCATATATAAATGTGTCTGTATATTACATAAGTACATAAAATATGTAAAATGCTTCCTCTGAGGATTTGCTAAACCAGAGAAAACTATTGTTGTTCATGGGTACAGGGAAACAGGATTGATGATGAAGTGAACTGAATACTGGGCGAAGCTTTCCATCTTTACTTTTGCAGATCTACAGCAGCCATTGGGATGCTCTTTTTGGCCTGACGTAGCGCGTGCTCTGCCAGTGACGAAGCGCGGGTTTCAGACGCAGCTGAATGCTGGAGGAGAGGCCTCTACGGATACCTCTTCACTATTGCTGGTGCACTAGGGTTAGTGCTGAGATGGGGTGTCTGGCAGAGGGAGATAACTGTGTGTATGAAATACGGGTGCAGCTAGGTTAAATCGGTCTCTTTCTTGCTTATTAGAAGAGCTACAGCTGGAGAAAATGTTGAGATTTTGGTAAAATCTGATTTTCCTTTTGACATCTAGCAATCTGTTTGTTAATGAAGAGCTAATTATAATATACAGTTGATCAGGTACTTGTATTTTCTCATTCCTGGTCACTTCATGAAGAACAAGTTGAAAGTTCTGTAGTGTTCGTTGTACTTTCTTATGGGTTTATTTTGAAGGTTTTTTCCGTTGTACTTCTATTTTTTTTCCTTTTTCCCATAATAAAGTTTGAATTTGGAAGTGTGTGCGAATTTGAAGCAGCAGAGTTAATGGTCGTCTCATCTGGCTTTCTAAAATAGTGCAAGGCACTGAGTCACTTCTTGCCACTAATAAGTTGCGTCATTTTGCCAGGATCAGAATGTTCCAGTCTCAAAGCAAATAGTTTTAACAGTGAAAAACCAGTTGTTACCATATATATGTGTTTACGTGCGTGTATGTACACACTCATGCTCTGTGTGTATCTGTGTGTCTCTCTGTCTTCTTATCCAAAGCTGATGATTGATACTACTATGTGGAGGGCAGTGAATTAATAATCACCATTTCTTTCCACTTTACCTTAGCCTTCAGGTTCAACCAGGGAGGAGATAAAAAATACGTTCAGACCACAGTATTCTTAAAGGTGGTGTTTATAAGCATGAATGAGGAAAAATGTGGGGGAAAAAAAAAAGGTAGAGGGAATACTAAACTTGTCATTAACTTTTTATTGTGGTTTTGTTTCCAACATGTTGGATGTATCATCTTTTATATCCAGTCTTGAAGTGATTTCTGTCATATTTGTGAGTTCTGTTGCAACGCTCTAAGGTAAATTCTGCAAAAAGCCACGTGTGTTCCTCCTCCTGGTTGTGTGCAGATGTTTGCTGTGCTGAGCATTTGATATGTTGATTTTGCAGACTTTATCAAACGGGAATGAAAAGCACCATTTTTACGCTGATTATTTTATGTCTGTTTATCTTCTCATGCTTTGCCAGCAAACCTGGTCTGTTTTGCCATCAGGATTTCATCAGGCTAAGTCAATGTTAATGTTCTAATGGCCCCACCGGTAGGAAATTCCCCTCAGATGGGAAAAGCAGACCTCAGGGTGAAGCCAGCAGAGTGGTACGTGTGCAGACAGTACAGATGTGCAGGGACCCACGGCCAGAGAGGCTCAGGTGCTGGGACAGGCAGCCGGGCAGCTGGGGCTATGGCAGGGGCAAGCCTTGGCGATTGCCCAGAGGTGGCTCTTTTTCTTTCCCAATAATCGTCCTAAACCCCTGGCAGGGAAGCGTAAGTGCCAGCACACTGAATCTCATCTGAGAGTAATCAATGTGTAGGGCTTCGGAAGCCTGGATCTCATTGCAGTGAAGCCGTCAGACCCCAGGGCTTCTGTGGCTTTGTTCCCCACGTCTTTGGCAGTGCTGATGGGAGCCGCCTTCTGCTTCTGCTTTTTGCCCCTGACTGAAGAGAAAATTCAAATGATCTGTGTACAGGAGAAAAGCACCAAACTGTGATGCTGAGATAATTGGTGAAAACAGATGAAGGAGTCTTTCTGATGTGCTGTTTCAGTCATCTTAACAACTGATGGGTTGTGATTATTAATGAATTAGCAGGAAAGTCTCCAATAGCTGTTCTCATGATAGTCTTGAGAGAGGTTGAATGTTCAAAAATTACTGGACCAGCAGGTTGCAGAGGATGTTGATGGTGGCTTTAGAGATCAGGAGCTGGGCAGGAGGGCAGAGGTTGACATTTGTGAGGTTATTGAAAGCTGTGTACCATTGAGATAGTGGATAGTGATCTGCTCCTTTAAGAATGTAGTCTAAATGCTGGATTTCAAGAGAAGGTAAGGTGGTAATTGATACAAACATTTAGTATGAAGGGGAAGAGAATCTAGATACCTTTTCTCCCTCCTGTAATAATTCCATAAGATAAAAATAGTGAGTAATGAGTTTAAAAACCTCTCAAATTAGATAAGAGACTTACTATGTGATAAAGTTCCGTGGCCACAGAGTGGGTGACAGCAGGTAAGGAGCGATGCTTTTATTTTAACATCCTTGCTGTCTTACCTTAGCTCATGTGGTGTTTGCCTGACCCTCACATAAGCTGTCTGCACAAAGCTTATAAGGAAACACCCCCCGCCCCCTTTTTTTTTTTTCCAGCCCAGCAGGGACTACCAGCACCTGTAATCCGTGCATGGGAAAGTAATTTAATGGTACATTTCTTGACTGTGTTGTCTTGAACAGCTGAGCTGCCTGGATCAGCAACAAATTGCCATGCTTTGTGGATCGAGGTAAGAAGTCCAGAGGGAGTGTGGCCTTTGAGGTGCAGGGCTTGCACAGGTTTTTTTGGTCATTAGAGGTCATACATGCCTGACATCCTCTAGCAGAGCATCATCGTGCCATCCACAGGAGCTAGAAGACCTTTCATCATCATGACTGGTCTTTTCCGTTGATGCTCTGTATAAGGGTCTTATAAAAGCCTTCAATGGTAACAAAGGATTTTGAGAAGAGTAAGTCAGTCTCTCATAGTAAAGCTGTTGAAACCCCAAAGACTTGACAGATAGATTCAGGTTAGATGTGTAACGTATATTTTGCATGGTTGTTTGATCAGGCACATTTTCCAGCTGCGTCAGCTGCAAAACTTGAACAGAAAATCTCAAAAACAACACAAAAAGTTTTGATAGAAGTCTAGCTCTGCTTTTCCAGCCAAATATGTTATGAATTATAGTGACTGTCACCTGAATGAGCCATGTCACCCCCAAATTATAAAAGCACAGAATAAAACCCTATATGTTAGGGTGTATATACCTATTCATATTAAACAATGTGTTTATATTGTTTCTATTTGCCTTTTGGGAGAGGGTGTTTGTTTGTTTGTTTTCTGGTCTCAAACTTTTCCTAGCCTGTTCTCACTGGAAACTTTTCCTTTAAAATGAAAGCAGACGTTTCCCCATTGTTACCTTGCCGTGAGCATCGAAACTTCTACGGGGAAATAGGAAGTATCAGAGATTTAGGGTAGGACTGTGATACCTTGCTGTACTTAGAGTGGTTCCGTGTAGAAATACAGAACCCAAACAATGCTTTTCATTATCTGATAACATGGAAATGTGTAGCATTTATTCGTAGCTATTTATATGATCTGACAATAGATACAAATTCTGCATAATTTGTTTACATTGTGGTATCTTTCTAGTGAATTTTGGTGATGGCCGCCTTTGTGTGGCAAAACATTTTATGGTAAAGAATCATGAAGTATTTATTTTTAGCTGAGTTTCTTATGGTCACACAATTCCCATTTTCTTGCTGTTTGTATAAATGTGTGTTGTGCCATGTCTTCTAAGAGCTTTTGAGTCCATTGGCTATTTGCAGCCAAATTTCTCAGAGGGTATAGAGAGGTAAAAGGGACTTATTTCCTACAAGTTATGTGAAAAAGGTGGCTGGGTGAAGGAGAGAGAAAGGGACTCATTTCAGTTCCCTCCCTTTCGCAACTGAAGGGAAAAAACTAGGATGACCTCAGCTGGAATTTCGCATGAGAACATCCACATGGGGCAGGGATGTACGTGTACCATGGTCATGGAGTAAAGCTTGGGCTTTACTGCTGGCACGGCTAGGTACAAGAGGTTGCAGACAGGTCTCCCTAGGGAAGCACGCTCTCTTAGCATTGGGGGAAACTACTTGCCCAGACTGAAGTGGTATGATGAGAGGTAGAAAACCGGGTCCTGGTTCTGAAGCAGAACAATGTTCAGAAACAGTGAAGCTGTGCAGAATCCCATGTGGCTGTTGCTGAGTTAGCAGCAAGTACTTGTGGTGTTATCATTGTGGTGGATATACACACTTGACCCAAAAATACTTGTTTTCAGAGAGTATCCTTTCAGTGTGTTTGTGGCGAAGTGCAGGAAGTTATTTATTGTTCAGCTGGTTTAAATTGAAACTTTGAGGATAATGGGACAACTCTCCATCTCCTCCCATCCCCCTTCTTAATGCTCTTCCATGCAAGAGCACATTTTCCGTGACTCCATTATTGTTTGAACATCAGGATATTGCATAAGCCTCTCTTGGGGAAAATAGAATATGCAGAAGCAGAAAATGACCTATGCCCACCCACAAGGGCTATTAAATGCAGCTTCACGTATAGTGTCAATAATGAAGAACATTGGGGGGGGAAAAGTGTGGTCATTTGAATGTTTTAATTAGTGGGGGCGGCAGCATTCAGATCCAGGTTCTCACGCTACTTTCTGCGATGACTATCTGCACGACTACAGGTCTATCTCCTAGCTTCTCTGTTCCCTCTTTCTCCTGCTTTGAAATCAAGCTTTCCTTTCTCCTCATGGTAAAGCGCAGTGGGCAGGGGAGGAGAGGGTAGGGGAGTACAATTCAGGGCTTTTGTTGTTTAGATTTTTTTATTCCTTTGCCTAAAGAATCTTAGGTGAAGAAGTCATTAAAGAAAAATGTAAATAAATAGGCTAAGCTATTAGACAGCTTGTGCAAATTACACAGTTTACTTTGGAAAAGTAGCTTAGGTGGCAGTATCATATGACAGGCTTCATCCTAGACAAGAAAAGATTAATGCTTGCTAAATTTACGTAACTGCTACCGAGTGTGAGCATTCCTGGGTCACCCCACGCTCTTGTCAAATTAATCTGGAGTTTTGAGGGTTGCACAAATTCAGGAAATGCAGTCCTGTGCTCTGTGATCTCCGGCTCAGTGTTGCGGTTGAAGTCAGTGGCCTAGTTCATTTGAATGTCAAGACAAATATCTAAGGGTTTTTCAGGATCAGGGATTAAATTTTACAGAGTGCTTGTGCTTATTTTTTCCCTTCTCTGCCTGAGAAGCCACCATCTCTAGGTTGAATGAAACAATTCTCAAAGAGCTGCTAGTGGTGCTGGAGGTACTTAGGACAGGACGAGCAGGCTGTGGCCTCTGATCTCAGTATCGCCAGACCACTGGAGAAGGTAAAAAAACAGATGTGAGCTTTTCATGTAGAAGGGCATGTGTGTTGGATTCCTAAGAGCTAAAATGGTGCTTCTGCTGCTTGCTCATAAACACAGCATTAGCTTCTCGCATGTCTTACATGTTCTCAGGTCAGTAGTGCGTGAAGGTGGAGCTGCCGGCCGCTGTGTCCTGCTGGAAACAGACAGGTGGTGGTGGAGGGGAGATGAAGTTTAGTTTGGTGTTTTCTGGCAGGAAAACAAACTCCATGGGCAGTGAGAGGTCTTCTAGTTTTCTATCTTATCCCCTGTCTTTGTCACTCTTCTGGAGAGCAGTGAGAAGTCTGTGGTGGCCCATGGAGCGAGAGAGGAGCACATTGCATCCTTTATAACCCTCACAATAGAAAAGAAAGGGGAGAGTGACAAATAAACACAGAGATGATTACACTCGAAAGGCTTATTTCTTTTCAAGTGCAGATGAAGGGGATCCGTTACCCAGTAAGCCCTGACACCTGCACGGCACTGAAAAGGCGTATTTACATCATCGTGCAAATCAGAACAGATAGTGAAGTATCAACAGGCACTTCACTTATTTTGTGTCTAGGTTCAGGAGGGAAAACAGACCTATTAAAAGTCGATGTCTGTTTGTAACATTATCTTATCGTATCCTATTGAAGAATGTCAATTGACAAATGGAGGGAAGATTGTCTCTTCCTCCTTTTGAAAGGTACCTCTCCTTAAGAGAAGGATAGTCTGACTGTGTGGGGCAGAGAGAGGAGCAACCCTGACAGAATCTGGTACTATAAATCATTTACTTGAGATAAAATTCTGATAAGTGTTATGGGGAAATCGCCTCACTGTTTTATTGTGCCAGTTAATGTGAGCTGGCACTCTGTGTTTATTGCCCTTGAAGTTAAAGTTTATGGAAGGTCCTCAAAGGGATGCCCTTGAATCTGGGACTTAATGACTGCTCCCTCTACTGGTATTGCAGCTTCTAACTGGAGCAGCTTAGATTAATTTCACTTATATTGCATGAACAGTCATATGCAACCTGCAGGTATCAGACTTCAAATCTACTGGTACAAAACTACATTGTTAAAAGCCAAAAAAACCTCTAAGCCAATGTCACATCTTAAAGCTCAGGAGAGGAATTTGAAAATGATGAGATAATAAAAGTGTTGAGGT
The DNA here is from genome assembly GCA_013399095.1 of Psophia crepitans. Lineage (NCBI taxonomy): Eukaryota > Metazoa > Chordata > Aves > Gruiformes > Psophiidae > Psophia > Psophia crepitans. The sequence continues at coordinate 84,519 of VWZZ01005617.1, forward strand.
TATTTATTTCATTTAAGTAAATATGCCTACAAAAAGAGTAATCTTCATGGTTGTGTGTTTCAAGTTCTCTTTGCACATGTCCCCCACAGGGCTGGGGCCTAGTAGGTTTGTTTTGGTTTGTTTTTTTCTCCTCCAAGTGAAAGGGAAGATTTTTGATGTAGTTTTGAGATTGCCACTGATAAGTATTTTTGAGAAAACCTCAGCTATTGTAAGGCTTGTTGTAGACTTGCAAACACTGAAAATTTCAGCTTGATCTCATATTGCATTTTGGAACCAAGGAGTTGGCAGACCTGAGTTTCACTGGAGTGGTGGTTGTTCAAAGAACAGAGCAGATCTTCATGAGACCTGTCTGCATCCATACAAAAATGGAAAGTGCCTCACTGCAGATCAGGAAAATCGAGGGTTTTGGAACAAATTGTGCCTTGCTTCATTCAAGCCGAAGAAGGCTCATAAATGTGAGGGAAGCCTAACAAAGCTGAAGTAAATTAAAGGTCTTCCACTATGAAACAGCCACAAAAGAAGTGTGAACACTGGCATATCTGTCTTTAGGCACTGGTTGAATTTTTGAAGGTGTAGAGCCTGCGGCAGTCTCTGTGAAGGTCATACAAAAGTGTGTGTATGCTGTGCTTCTGGAGATCCTTGCGTATGCAGTTGGCAGAGTTCCCTTCCCAATCCACTCTAATGAGGTTTACTTGGGATACCATGGTTCTGGTCTTGCTTGCTTTTATTCTGGATTTTTTTAATATTGCCAGAAAGGAAGAATTATAACAGCTTCTTTTGCTTCTGCTTATATTTATACTGAGATCTTAAAGTCTTGTGTTAAGGCAGAGCTCAAAAATTTGCTAATTTTACTTCCCATATTTCCTTTTTTTTTTTTTGACTGCTTTGATGCTAAGCTTTTATGGGGCACACCAAGTCTTTATCTCTGCCAAACACATGGTGTACACCTTGTACACTAGTGAGAATCATTAACTTGCAAACATTGTATAAAAGGTTATCTTCAGCACAGATAGGTGAGCAGTCAGAAGGATGGAAACACTGCAAAAGAATGTTTTAAGTAGGTCATTGATAATCCTTTTTATGGACATGATTAAGTAAAACACTGAATACTTTGGCCTTGAACCAGAAGAGCTCTTAACTGTGAGTGTTGAGCCCAGAAGTAAGAAGTGAAGACCTGCAGTGATTTCAGTGAGTTTCCTTGCTGACATTTGAGTACCTGCTTGCATGGCTTTGTGGAATGTGGCCCCTCTTGGGTAGAGCCTGTTGAGATGTGGAATGGGAAATTGCAAGTCCCTCCTCAGCTCTTTAGCTCTCTTTGCCTGTCTGACATTTGGTTGCCCTCTGTTTTGCATATCCTTAACAGACTTCTTGCTTTGTCCTCATGTCCTACCGTCAATGAATCAGTTCTGGAACTGGTGAAAGAGTTTGATGTTTGCAGACAGGGTACTCATTCCTGGTCATTCTTCAGTGGAGTTCCGCAAAAGGTGAAGTTGCGCCAGATGTTTCATGTCCCTCTGGTAGGTCAGGGGAATCTTCCTGTGTGCTCGATCCGTACTGAAGTTACTTCTTCCCAGATGCTTTCTTAATAGCATTCCTGTTATTCGTGACCTCATACCTACCTATATTTGCTTTCTCAGTTTAAAAACACAGGAGGTCAAACACAGGAGGTTGAACATTTAGGTTTTGCCACTTACTCTTCCTTGAAAAATAAATTACTTTGCCATAATGTGTACTAGTTCGCTCACTGAAAAGAAATAACTTAGATTTCCATGGTGGGCTTTTGTGTTGTTTTGCTATAATAGCATATGATTTGTATCACTGTGCATATAAATGAATAGAAATTAAGTATAGAGTTTCTTAGTCTAGCAATAAATGGATTCAGAAGTATCCAGAGAATCGGAAATTTAATGGGAGACAAAGAAGCAAATACAGTAGGCTACAGCAAAAAACCTCCTTCCTGTTTTCATAATTCTATTATTTGCTTAGTAATGGAAACACGATGTGGCTAAGTTTCCCAGAAAATCTCCAATTTCCTCATAGACTTTCTGTGAGGTAACTCATAGACTTGTCAAAATCTGACCTATTTTCACGCTGCTGTTTACGTGTAGTCCTAAGTTTCTTCTCAGTAAAAGAAGTTATTTGACTTAAAAACCCGATGAACTGAAATAAAGAAATAAAGTTGGACTTGCTAACTTCATTGCTTCAATAAAGTAAGCCTATCATGAACAGCAAGCTGTTATTTTTGTATGTATATAAACCAGATATAAGAAACAGTTATAGCTTGGTTACCTCTTTGTCAGTGAAGTACTTTAGCCAACCAAAGAATCTGATGACTTAAACAAAAGAAAAATTACTTTAGTTTGGGGTAGTTCTTTGTGGCTTAGTGGCGGTAATTAGTAATATGGAGGGAAAGTACAAAGTGTTGTAACTCTGAAGCTACAGTTTTCTGAGAGAAGAGAGAGGCACTCAGTGAAAAAGACTAGATCACTTACTGAACAACTGGTAATTTATCAAAGTTTTCTCCTCAGTAACCATTTGATATTTTTCCGTAGCCACTCCGTTGGCACTCTTAGGTCTGACTGTACCAAACATTTTTCAACATGCTGAACACAACACATGGCTGGGTGCAGAGCTGGCAGCCTCTAGCTGGGATTCTGCTGGCGTGCGAGGCAAACAATAGTTTCCACTGAAAAATGTGGGCAAACCAAAGGTGAGAAAAATAGATGAAGAACAGATTTTGTTGCTGTTGGAAGCTTATGAAATTGGGTGTTTAACTCCTTTGGTCAGGCTTGTGTTCCTTCATTTGATTGTAGGGAGTTGATATTGATTATATGAATGGATTGAATCATAGAGTCAGCTGCTGTGGAATCAGTCTGGTGTTTATGATAACTACATACAGGAACTGGACAAGATGTCCTCCCAAGGTCCCTTCCAACCTGAATTATTCTGTGATCCTATGAGCTGCTAATTGCTTGTATGCTTGTATTTGAAGCTACGGAACCTTTGCAGTCATTGAGAAGGTCTTTTGGTGGTTGCTAAAAAAGGTAAATGGGACTATTTACTGGCATTTTCATTATAGTGAAACAGTTGAACGTTGTGTGCCTTCCCTGATAGTGCCTCTGTGCTGCCTGACTACTTTCTGACTGGTTAGTTATATTTCAGCAGGCTACTGGCGGATCTCTTCTCTCCAGAGCTTAGACCTACTTGCTAGTTAGTGTCAGCTTTAGTTAGCCAAGAGAACCTGCTTCTCTTGCTTAGAAGAATAATACAGGGGGAATGCATTGCAGGTGTCCGTGTCAGAAAACTCACTTGTGAAAACCACTGCAGCTTCTTGGTTTACTGCAAATTGGAAATTCTCTAGAAAAGGTAGTTTGAGGGTGTATCTTCCAGAGTGTGCTGCGAGTCAGTGGAGAATACAAAGAAATAAATGTGGGATGAAAGTTCGAGTTGTTTTGATGACAGCTGATATGGCAATCAACGGTTTTGTTTTTTCCATGACTAAGATACATACTCTTAGGGCTGTCGTATAAACATGTGATATGAGGGAGTCTGTAACTATGTCTGTTAGATCCAGAGGCTCAAAAAGGCAGAACTGATAATTGATTTTGCATGTGTTTTTATTTTTTTTGGAAGGCAGGGCTGAAATAGCTCCCTCAGCTCTTTGTACGTAGGTTAAATGTGTTTGAGTGGGTCCCTGAGCTCTTCTGTGCTTGCCAGTGATTTTGCAGAACATTATGAAAATGGGAGAGGCAGTTGTGTGAATTAAGGCTTAAATGAAGAGCAGGGATAAGAGAGAGATTCTTGTTATCATGACAATTACTTCTTACAAACGGACTCCAGTGATGTCAAGTAATAAATTCTGGGGGCTTTTCATCCACTCAGTGTTGATGCTGTTTGAGTGGACGATGTAAGGGGGACATAACAGGAAAAGCACCTAGCAGATTACAGTGGGATCTGTGGACACTAAAGCTTCCTACTTCATGGTTTCCTGGGAGTGATGAGTTCTCCTGTCCTTCCTCCTTGCACTTTATCTAATCTGAGTTGAAATAAAATCATAGGTGTGAAATCTGCGCTGTTTTCTGTAAACTCTGAAAGCCTTTCCGTAAACTGTCCAGGTGGTGTTTTGGTCTGACACCTCTAAGCCATGCTGGCGTCTCTGGCTCACATACCCATTTCAGGATGCAGCTGCAGGAGAGGAAAGGCAATATAAGTTCCTTGAAGAAAAGTTGAAAAAAAGCTATATTTCTAAGTATCTGGTGAGATTACTAGAAACAGTTGAGCATGATTTTTAAATGGGCTTGATAGCATACTTGTAAACCACAGATTTGAAGTATTATTGCTTCATGTTGGACAACTGGAAATCTGGCAAAATAAATGCCTAAAAGAACAAATTGGCCAAGACTATGAGATCTGATCAACATTTGATGATTTGTTCTTTATACCACGAGGATGCTTGTCTTTATAATTTTTTTTAAGTTTTTCATATGAATAAAAATTCTTACAATACATGAAGTACATTGTCTTTATGCTGGACTCATTTTTCCTCTGCCTATAGATATAAATAGAATAATGACGTCTTACTCTCTGGGCTCTGTGCATCATTCATACAGTACATCTCCTTTCTAGGTCACAGAGCTTCCCCACACATGCACACTTTTTTGTTAAACACTGACAGTGTTCAAGAACACAGATTATTATTTTTTTTTCCATCTGAAACCCTTGCCTCATTGCAGGATACAAAATAATGAAAATATGAATTTGATTCAGAATTGAAAGATATCCTAATTTCAGTAAAAATATGTGTACTCTTAGGAGTGACTCAGATTGATGACAGTGAGTTCGAGGGGGCTATTTAATTTTATTTTTCCTGTGGTGCTTCTTGAGGGGTTTTACTAAAGGTTGTGGTAAATATTGCACAACAGCAATGAGTATATGGTAGAGTTGTCTTCAGACTGAATTTTCATGAAGAAATAATGATATTAACTTTAATTTCATACAAGCAGAGCACTTCGTAGCCGAGAACTGGATTTGCGGATGAGTATCTACCAGTTGTATCCTCGTGGGTCTCCCCATTGACAGAAGAAAAAGGTCTGTGGTTTCCTGGCCCTTCCTGTGCATTGGCTGCTCCGTATCCAGCAGAAATAGTCAGGTTTCTAGTAGTGTGTTGGCATTTCTCCAAGTGAGAGATTAAATCAGTCCAAGACCTCTTTTTGAGAGTACTTTGTAGTAAAGTTGTTTTAGTATGAATGCTTCCTCCTGTATTTAACATTGACATCTGATTATTCTAAGAGCAGGGAGTTGGAGTGGATGACCTCTGGAGGTCCCTTCGATCAAAATTATTCTGTGATGCTTTTGTATAGGCAAACTAGTGATGTCTAAATAGAGTGGGAGCATTATGTGTACCTTAAGCACTTACGTACAAAGCACAGTGATGCAGAAGTTTATGTTCCAAGACTAAAAACTTTAAATCTTATTCAATCACGTGCTCCACATCTTTAAGGAAGGTAAACGGGAGTTGGTTTTAACCATGGGTTAGAGCCAGCGGGGGGGGCCAGGCTGTTCTGCTGCATCTGCTGAAATGAGTATGGAGTAGTGGTGGAGTTTCAAAGGCATCAGTTTTGCATGACAGGTGTCACTTTCAGTAGTGTGGTGCCGCTTTGGTGCATGATCTAGACACTCCTTTTCAGCACAGAATATTTTCCTGTGCCACAGTACAGTTGAAAAGTGATTTATAACTTGATAAGTACTTGTAGCCTTGTATTTTTTTTAATTGACTCTCTCTTTCCCAAAGAAGCCGTTTTTAGCTACCAGCATTTTTAGTAGTTGATTTTTATTTTTTTTTACACCCCATCCCCCCACTAGCTGCAGGGGAAAGTAATTTAATTGTGGTTTCTAAACAGATATACTAGGAAAAAAAAATTGGCCAGAAATAACACATCGAGAGGCCATTGCCATTTTGTTATGTGTTTATTAGGTAGCGTCATTTTCCCTTTCCTGCCCCTCATTTGTCAGCTGAAGACTTCATCAGGTCTCCACTGAGAGGTGTGCCATTTTGGGCAACTGATGGAGAGAAGAAAGAAAAATTGTGCGTGTCTCGTTTCCTTTTCTAGCAGGAAATCAATGTGAATATACATTAGCCTAAGTAAACGAGCAGCTGTTCTAAAGCAAGGTCTTGACACACAAACATTGTAATGACGTACGAAGACTAATATATGTACAAACACAGAAATGTCCATGTATTTTATTTTTTTTCCCCCCAGGGTCTAGAGGAAAAAAGATCCTGCTCGTTACCATGGTCACTGTTTATAATGATCGCATTTGCCAAAAGTTACCACACTGCACTTCCTTTAGCTCGACGCTGCAAAGCCCTCTCTGCCTTGCAACTTCTGTTAAGGTTTTGCACCAAAAGACATAGGATACGTAGGATTTGGTTTGTATTTTTTCTAACAACCAGCAAAAATCAATAACAGAACTTCTCTATTTTAGTGATGTAGGATCTTAATCTGAGCACACACTTTATTCTTAAGAGGAAACCATTGTGGTAATTTGCTGGCAAATACTTACTCTAAGGCAATCGGCAAAGTACTCTTACGATTTCTGCTAACCCGAAGGAAACCACAAGCCAGTCTGTCTTGGGTAGTTCCTGTGATTTTTCTCATACCAACAGCTGATGCCTTTTTTTCCCTCTTCCTATGATGCTAGAGCTACTTCACTTGGACAGCTTCGTGCCTGCAAGCCAAGCGTTCATGTTGACTTAATGTGAGAAGCCAGTTTCTGCAGATACTTTTTGGTGTATTGGAAAGTTATCTGATCCTTGGCTTTCTGTCTTCCTCAGTAAATCTACAGGTCAAATTTGTTCCTCTTTTTACTGTATTTGCAGAGACTTGAAGACTGGTGGCATTTCCAGAGATGCTGAAGCTACAGCTTGCGTTTGTTTAATCTTATCTCTGCAGTTTTCAGTATTATTTCTTTTAGCAACACTTAAGGTATTCAACACAAAGCTTCTTAGGCTTTGTATTACAGTGTTATGATACTGTCTTGTTTAATTCAGGCATCCAAATACATGACCAGCGTAGATGGCTGGACCTTATTGCCTAATATGAGATATTTTCCAGATGGCTTTGATGCCCTGGGCAATTTGCACATTAAGGGATGATTTGAATTGCATTTTGGAGAGTTTGCATGTGCTGGCGATTCTATCTGTGGTAAAAGATGAGCCACGCATTTTGTTGATGAAGCTGCTCGTGCCAGCCGGAGTTGGAACACCTGGGAGATTCAACTGCTCCTGTGAGGCTAAAAAAAGCAGCCCTTGACTTGTAGAATTGATTGCTGATGTTTTTTTCTTCCTCGAGTGCCAACACCAAGGCTAGCAGTGTTTAATTTGGGGACTTATTTTAGTTCTCAATCTTTCCATGCACCTCTCTCCATCTAGAAAAACCCTTGTTGTCAGGAATACACAAGCAGCTTGGCTTTCACAGAGTAGCGGTCTTGGCTTTGGGGTTCTACTGTTTTTCTTGTGAATACACTGGAAGGATGGATTAGTTAACTGTTTTTATTCACCCATGCTGAGTTTGAAGGCAGGCAAAAATCCCATCATCTTTCTCCTTTGGAAGTGCTTTGGCTGTCTATTTTCTTTTCTCTCCCAGAAGAGGGATTTTTCTGCTTACAAACTGTATTTCACAATCAAGAATCCATTTTCCAGATGTTCAAATATACTCTTTCCTAATGCTTCGAGTGCATTAGCAAAAAAGTGGTGCAGTTTGGAGAGCATGTTATAAAGAGATTCACCTTAACTCATCTATAAATTATTATGTTTGCACTGTAGCACAAGCAAGCCATTTTTTTCTTCTAAAAAGGAATTTCTTTGTTACCTAACCAAGTTCTAATTTTTCCAGCCAATGGAGAAACTGCATGACTTCCTTTTATTTTGGAGGGTGAAAATAATTTTGAAAGCTGCATGAATTATTGGATGAAACGCGGCAGCGAAGGAAAGTGGAATTGACTTTGCAGCTGATACTGCGTTTATACAGAAATGTGAGGCTTTGTTTGTAACAAAATAGAGACAAATTTATTTATTTTTTTTCTCAAATGAAGATAACTTACTGCCTCATTCCCATACTAGTTTGTGGTGGTGTTTGGTGGTTTTGTGTTTTGGGATTTTTTTCACCCCCTGCAACCACAGTACAACTCTTTTGGACAAAATACCTAGAAACAGAATTTCTGAAATCATGATTTTCTAAGTGCTTAACTGGCTGTGGTTTCATAGTTCCTTTAAGTTAATCTTGTTAAGTTTCAGGTGCCTGTTGATGGAAGAAGACTGCTTCCTCACCATTTTTCTCCATTTTATACCACAGCAATATTAATTCAGTTGCACAGTAAGCTGTCAGAAACTGATCCTGCTGAAGACGTATTTTTTTATTATTATGTTTTCCCCCTTGATTGGTTTAATCTTTGTCACCAGCCTGAAATTGAATTGGATTTATATACTCACAAGACAGCACAGATATTCATTCGGGCACGTTTTATCATTACAGTATGTCAGCAGGCTCTGCCTGTTGATACCCAGGCAACAGCAAAGTGTTTAGTGATAGACCACTGACTTTCCCCTGTGGCCCTTATATTTAAGGCTTGCTTCTGCCTTGGTTTTTATGTAATTCCTTGAATTTGAGATGAATCTGTCATTCTTTTATGGAGCTGTTTTTCATCTAGATCGTCTTAACATTTCAGTTTTCATCATGGCTCTACAAAGAGTTGTACATTGGCAGAGTGGAAGGGACAGCTGGTTGTGGTGAGAGGACCGGACTGAGGGTTAGCAGTCCCCTAAATGAGTTCTGTTTGTGGGAGAAAATACAAGCCATGCTGTTGGTGCACACAGTGCTAATGAGGAGCGAGTGGCTGTGTTCATCTTAATTTCTTCACACTCCTCAGTCTACCTCCCACTGGCTTTCAGGGAGCTAATGGGTACTATTGGGTGCTCTGTGTTCACGAGAACTGGCTTGCTTATACTCTAATGATACTTAAATTTCATATGCTGCAGGTCAAATTTTGGATGTCATGATGTGCACTCTGTTTCTCTAACCAAAGTCTGTGGGCATTCAGAAAACCTGTATAAATAGTGGGTTTAGCGCCTTTAGCTTTCATGTTTGCACCTCAGGGGGTCCCATTTTTCTTTCTGCCCATTACTTTTAATTTTCTTTCCTTTGGCTGAAGTCCCTTGTTTATGACTGAAATGGAAAAAACAACAAACGTAAAATCCTGTATCCTGCTGGTACTGCTTTCCTGTTGCAGTAGCGTCACGTAAAGGCTTGTGTTTAGATTTTCATGCCTGCTGCTTCCTCACCATCCTACTTGGCATGATTCTTCTAATCTTCCATGAAGGTGGAATTTCAGGCTATTAAGGGTAAAAATCCTGCTCTGAGGAGAGTTTGAAACAAAGTCAGAACGTGAGGGCTGCACCACAAACGGGGTGGAAAAAAGCGTGATTAGAATCACTGGTCTGACTGGCTGCTGAATCAAGCCCGATAGTCTTTTTTTCCGTTTGGCCGTTGTATACACCCCTTGTAATCGTGGTGTTTTATAGGGGATTTGCAAAGACTTAGTCTTGGAAACTCCCAAAGAAATCTAGACAGTCAACAGATATCCTGAGCAAGCACATGAGAAAGTGTGAATTAAGCAATGTGAGATGAGATGGTTGTCTCCCTATTTACTGTCCTAAAGAGGGCACTTGAGCATTGATGTATTCGAGACTGATTTGCCATGTCATGACTCAGTTGCTGCACTGGAACTTGGCTCGGTGGTTGCAAGAAACTGCTCTGTTTGTTTCTATTTTAGCAAGACCTAGCGAGTCATCTAGATGTCATTACTTTATTTAGAAGCGGGTGGCCAATGGAAGATGAACTTCTCTTGGTCCAGTTCACTAATACTACGGAGTATTTATAATCGGATGCAAAAGGTGGGAACCTGCATTCCTGCTGCAGCCAGTGTGACCCTTCCCAGGGAGCGCTGGCTTCAGCCAGGCTCCCGGGAAGAGCCATGTGCTCCCAGATGGCAGTCTGGTGAGAGAGAGTCCTCTGCCAAGCCAAAAGAGTAAGCAGAAGCAGCTGTGAAGCCCTGTCCGGTCAGCCACTTCTGCCAGGCACTCAGCTCTTAAGGAACTCCCACCACAGTGTCTGCATACAGAGAACCATACGGGATAAGGAAAGCAAACTAGTTTCTTTTTCTGCAAGAAAACAGGCCTGGTTTGGTTTCTCCAAGCATCTCTTCTCCTGAACCAGCTATCTTAACAGAAGAAAATAGTTTTTATTTCTCCCTGAAAATAAATAGAGAGGTTTCATAACTAAACAAAGGGTATGGTTTGAATAGCTGTCCCTCAACTTTTCGTGTGTACTCTTCCCTTTTCTGTGGGGCAGAAGACTCTTCCTGCTTTCCCAGGTAGGACCAACAAATGATGATACTTTACAAAATTTCCAGCCTCTGGGATACTGAAATGTTACCCAGATGCTGTTGAATCTTGAAGAAAGAGGCAGATACAAAACAAGATGGAGACTTGAGTCTCCCCTTGTCAGCTCCTGAGTAGAGCAGCTTTGTTTTCTGCATTCAGAAGAAGCCAAAATGCCGTGTGCTATCTCACTTCAACCGTGGTTGCTTTGACTAACTTAATGGCAATGAAACAAGAGATACTGTTGTAGATGAAGGAAGCAAAAAGTTTTCTCTTACTCTCTTACCCATGTTACCCAGATTCTTTTCCATACCTTGCTCCGAGGGATAACATGGGTTACATCAAAATATGGAAGAGTTCCATCAGTTAGGTGTTCATAGTATTTAAGTATTTCACGCCTTTTCAGGATATTTCAAATGTGTAATCTTTACATGCTTGTTGTTGTAACAAAAATTTGATCATAGAATACGGTATTAAGGAAAAACAATAAAAATGTACCAATAAATCTTTACAAATTAATGGCAATTACTGTTTTGCTCAAAACAATGAAACTTGATAGTTTGTTTTCAGCAGCTAGGCCCAAATATGGAGGAACTTCCTGCTTCTTAATTTTAGTATTTTTTTTCTTTGAAATTAGATAAACACATCCAGATTTGTTACTAAATTTTCTTAGTCATGAGCATATTTACTTTCTGTTCTGCTCTGGAAGATACAGCCTAAGGAAAAAAAACTAATCCCCTTTTTCTGGTAGCTAAATAGCAAACATTCTTTAGAGTGTGAACATAGTCTCCTGTTCATAGCTACTACTTGCATGATGGCTTGAGTGTTCCAGGTGAAGACATCTAGGAGACCCAGCTAGTGTGGTTAGAAACTACTGTAGGTATTCACATTAGGCTGTTGGGAAACCGTGTCAACTGCATGAACAGCTGTTAAACAGAACCTGTCTGTTAGTTTATGAACTTCTAAAATTATGCTAATTCTGTTATCTTTCCTTATGTACAGAAATAGAAGTAGGATTTTATTTGGTCAAGATAAACATGCTTGAAAGTTTGAGGTGAGTTCTGGTTTGCCTGGAAGAATCTTGATAACAGGGAGCTGCCATAATCTGACTCAGTGCCTATGTTTGTATTTTATTCAGGTGTATTTTTATTTGGTGTAGTAGAAACAATAAAACCAGCAGAAGCACACAGAAAACACAACTGAGCTTATTTTGGCTTGGGGTTGACTAGACATTTACTGCAGCTGAATTTTTTATCTGACTCTGCCAGCTTTAAGTTTACCAGTGAACTGTAATTGTTTTAAGCTGTGACTTGATGGATGTGTTTGTTTAAAAGAAATACTCAGACTTCTACTACATAGTGTATCTAAATCAACTAGAATGTTGTTCTTTGTGATGGTTATAACAAATAAAAAAAAAAAAACAACCCCAAAAAACCCCCAAGGAATGCAAGTTTCTGCTAGAACTGGTTCTATTTTTTTGGTAGGCCATAAGTTACTAGATTTCCATATTCTATGACTACTTTGTGTTTTCTTCTTTTTTTTTCCCCTGATTTTTTTTACATCCTGAGGAATGTAAAATAATCCCAATGCATCCAAAATTTATCAAAAAAAAAAAAAAAGGTTTATGCCTTTAAACATTATTGTGGTGAAATCAGATCAGGAAAACATTGGAGTGAGTGGATCTGATTTTCTAGGAGATCCAGATCTGTAGCCATTAAGTGGCACACTCATATTCTTAGGTCTCAGCCAGGGTTTATGAGACAATAGTATCATTTTACACTTCTGTTCTTTTGGGCATGTGAAGCTATTTTTAAGAATTCTGTATTAAAATAGATTTCAGAAAAGTGCTTTTCAGGGAAGTAGACATCAACACACCGTTGTTTTATCTTTTGACTTCCTAGCCTTGTTGAAATACAACTTCCTAATGGTCAAAAGTACTGTACTTCATTTTATGTCTTTACTGTAAACAATGGGACTTCTTCTAAATCAATACCTGATAATTAAACAGGCTTGTGAGTAATATTTCACCTTAGGGAAAACCTGTACATAAGAATTTTCCGTTGTATAGCCAGAATGTACTTCGGAGAGGTTAATTCAACTAGGTTTTTTGTAGTATATTTTAAAGTTGTTCTGATTTCTTGTATTTTGGCAGTAATCTTTATCTTAGGGCAGGTGTTTAAAAGAAACCAATTTTCTTGCCAGTAAGCAATATATGAGTTAGTTCATGTAAGCTTTACCACAGTTTTCTTCTTCAAAGTGCATAGCATAGCTCTTTCAAAGCAGATTCTTGAGTACTCTCTTAATTTGTACATAAATTACAAGACAGACAGAGTATTAACACCACATCTGTAAAATACAGGTATGTGTGACTATCAGCATGTTACATTCTGGTAGTTAAAGCTCCTTAAGAAAGATAAGCAATTGAATGGTATAGATAAAGACAGCTAGATGTTGAATTACAAGTAGGTTAAGCATGTTTAGGTTATCTATTTAAGACATGCTTTCTTATATAGTGGCAGCAAGGGTTTGGTAACAGCACCGTGTTACGTGTCCTTTACAGTGCTTTTTGACATTGTCATCCTGGTTACCCTGTGACTGACTTTTTAATTAGTTTGTGTATATGTGCTGTCGTTATATGTGGTGGTTCCAAAGACTACGTAAACCCTGGTGACCTCCAAGGGAACGACTTGCTGAACCAGGCAGCGTAGGTGGTGCTTGGTGATACCTCTCTCCATGTTGTGGTCTTTGCCAGTGGGATCGCAGCAGCGCTGCAGAGACCTTTTAGTTGCTCTAATGCTGCTGTTTGTACACTTTCTCCTAGAAGAAAACAGTTAAGAAGCAATGTATCATCCTACAGTGTTAAATGCTGCCCTTTTTTGGCAGTTTGCCTTCTCAGGCCACATACCCCGATGAGAAGCGGAAGCACGGTTTGGTGAATGCTTTCCTAGCTTGAATGAAGCGACCCCAACAGATCCCCAACGACACGCATAGGCAAGGCAGGTTTTGTGAGGTCTTGTGCTTTGCAAATAAGAGGCGAGTTCACCAGCTACAGGTTTCTTTGTACATGATCCAAAAGGTGAGTTTTAGTGCTCTGCAGCACCAGTTTACCCGTTGGCTTTCCAGGTCTAGCGGAGTTAAGATTTATGGTCTGAAAACCCCTTAGCATTGGGTTCCACTTGGCTCCATCTGCAGAGCCAGAAGAGATGTATCATTTTGCTACTTAGAAGAGTTAATAAACTTAACTTTTAGTGCACGTCAAACTTGGGAACTATTTTGTATTTTGCAGCCATGAGATGCAGAGAGCAGAGCAACTTTTCCTCAGCGCCAATCCTTTATGTTTTTCATGCCAAGGCTTTTGCTTGCGGTGTTTGTTTGGCATCAGAGTTTTTGTTCTGACCTTAAAGCCAGAAGCCGGTGCTGTGCAGGGCTGCGGTGAGGAGCCGAGGCTGCTTGCGTGGGACTGGGAAGCTCTGGGAGGGCAGTGCTGTGCTTCCGCAGCTCAGTGCTGTGAAACGCGCTCCTCTGACAACCGCATCAGAACTTTTCCTTTTTCATCTTTGTTAAATAAAAAACTCGAGCCTCCTCCTGGTTTCAGGCAGCGTTTGGCACGCTGGGCTGCTTTTTATTTGTGGTTTTATGCTGGTTCTGACTGGGGCGCTTTTTATTGCTGTGTGGTTCTAGCAATCAAATTTCAATTTGTTCGGTACGCAAATGCGTAAGGCACAAGACGAATTTGCTGTATCTGTGAATAGAAATATGTTGTTTTCCTTTATTTCTTAAATGTTTGGGATGATTTACAGTATCTCCAAATTTGAATGGTTCAGATATGCACTCTGTGTGTATGAGTTGATTCATTTTATCTTTTTGGTTGCCATAAATAATATTTCTATGTGTCTAGCACCACTTAGCAATGACAAACATGGTCTTGTTTTAGTTTAAGGTCCTTTTGTTCTTAAAAGAGAAGTTATAAAAACCACTTTCAAACCCTGAGGTACAGAAGGGTGCTTATCAAAGAAAATGTGAAATGGCTATATGTGTATTAGGAAAGGATTGCAGCATGTAATATTTGTTCTTTTCCTGTGAGGTCCACACTCTAAATCAGAAAAGGTGGTGTCTTCCATGATGTCCCTTGATTTTAAGTAAAAATGTGGATCTTCACTGCGTGGCTTTTGACACAGGAATTAATGTTTTCTGGCTTAACGACTGGGACCCCTTTAGGTCCCCAATTTGCAAAGGCTCTTTCACTCACACGCGGCACGTCGCACCATGAAGTTAGGGTTTGTTTGCAGTAAGAAGAGGTGAGCATCTGCACTGGTTGCTGCAGGAGCAGCACTTGGAATTGCTGTATGCATCTCTGCAAGTTCACCAGCGTTGTTCAGGACAGGGAATCACAAGAGCATTTTCTGTCTGCAAAATGCTGTAACTCTGTGTGCTTTTGTCCTGTTGGATAATCCCACCTTTAGGAGGAATGGCTGGAGTAAGCAGTGGCAGTTTAAAAACATTTGTAGGATGTAGATCTTACTTGATAATCAATAAGGGTTGACATTTTTATAGCTATTTGCAGATTTTGCAAACCATATTTTGCAGGATTGGGGGAAGATTGTGAAATTGCTTAGAAAGAATATGCTCAAAGTAAACAGCACAACACACTTGAGTTACACACATTAATAGAAATATTTAACCGATTGAAAAGACCTCAGCATTGTGTAATACCAATGATATGTTACATTCCAAGATCCCAAGGCATGTTACAGCCATTAATTAACTGGGAACAATAACTTCCTTTGATGACAAGTAGTGTTTCCTCCTGATGAGGCACAGAGGATTAGATGCCTATCTAAAAGCTAAAACATAGTGTTCTTAAAAAATACTTTTTAAAGTCCCTATTTTTTTTCCTTTTTTTATTCACTTTAAGGATGCATATCACATCACCTCTCTGCGTAATTACATCCTACTCTTCCTCTCCTTTGGTGATAGCAGAGGAGTAGAGCTTTGCTCAGAGGGCATGAAATATGCTGTGTGAATGAAAATTCGGTACGATGTGTTTTAAAGTAAAATTGAAAGCAGACACTGTTGTAAGGAGTGATTTTTCATGGAAAACACAGTTCTTGTCTTCTTGTAAGTTTAGTTATAAATTTCTTTTATATATATATATATATTTTAGCCTATAGTGGCTTTTAGCCTAAAAGAAGGATGTCAACTGAAGTGGGAGAAGGTAGTGTAATATGAAAAAAAACCCAACCGATGATTTTGTCGGGAAGGGAACAGAAAGATGATGTCCTTTCTCCCAGCACACTGTTATGCTGTTTTTTGTCCCATGTGGCCCCAGGTCTAGTTCTTCCTGTGCAATTTAAAGTTTACCTAAACAGACAAAACATTGTACCTTGGATGTAGGCATTCAGGTCTCAGGACAACAAGGGCTAGTCTCACAACCAGAAAGTGGTCAATGCTGTGCAGCACAAAGGAAACACATTGCTGTTCCCCATTCCCTCCTCTCTGCAGAGGACAGATGGTTCTCGTGATTTACTTATTTTAATAGCCCTTCATGGGATGCTGAAGGAATGTTCCAGCTGAGGAAAGCCAGTGTAGTAACACCATGGATCAGTGTGCCAGACTGATTCCTTTGCTTCCCAGGAAAAAAAAAAAAAAAGGGCAATCAGTAAGTTGTTCTGGTTTAGACTGGATAAAACAACGGCTGCTCCAGGGGCTGATAAAATTTGGAGGCGTCTTTAATAAGGCCTGTTTAAAAATCTGTTTTCTGAAATTATGTCCAAGTACTCTCCATGAGCTCCCAGTCCCACCCTTTTGTCCGGTGCTGAGCCCTACACAGTTATGCAACGCGGCTTTTGAAAACTGCCTGCACGGCGTTCCTAGCAGAGATCGACCTGGATGTGAAAGGGCCAGGGAAGTGTTGCTTTTCCCGTCCTTGTAGCTGTTTGTGAACAAATCCCTCTGAAAATTGCCTGTTCTATGAGGGATTAATATGAAGGATTTTTTGGTGGTGGTGTTACTGGCTTCCTTTTTTTTTTTCTTCCCTCTAATCAGAACCAATCAGTAAGCTCTCTGTTTTGATTCAGGTTTCATGAGAACTGGTAAATGTAATGTGTTGGTCTTAATAAGGGATGCCTTTGCTAAATAGACTGATGCCAACTGACTTGTTCATCAGAGGCAACATGAGTGAGGTATTAGATACATTGAGTGATCCATCTCACACCATACTGATGTTAACACACGCTAACAGAGGAATTAAATTTGCAAAGCCGAGTTACTAGCTACTGACGTACATAGTTAGCTTAGTAAAAACAAAGACCAAACCACTCCTACTCCATAAAAACAAATAAACTTCAGTGCTCTCTCCTTCTGGCAATCAGGAATTAATTTAGTTGACTGGAACATTAGGAGGAAGTCCAAAGTCAGGTCCAAAGCTAATGTGGTGATCTTAAAAGCTCTCACAGAAGTTATATTGCATTTTCAGCTGTTTTCAAAGCTGTTTGTAGTGAGCAGGCAGTTTATTTAGGTTCTATATACCTCTCTGCTCTAAAGAGTTGAGTTGGTTAGTGACCCACATAGACAGGAAGAATACCATTTCCTCTCTTTCGTGTCTCTTCCCATATAGAATAGAATCATAGAATCATTAAGGTTGGAAGAGACCTCCAGGATCATCTAGTCTAACCGTCCCCCCACCACCTATTACCCACTAAACCATGTCCGCAAGTACCACATCCAACCTTTCTT
Organism: Psophia crepitans; assembly: GCA_013399095.1. Lineage (NCBI taxonomy): Eukaryota > Metazoa > Chordata > Aves > Gruiformes > Psophiidae > Psophia > Psophia crepitans. The sequence continues at coordinate 101,692 of VWZZ01005617.1, forward strand.
TAAATGCCCCCAGGGACGGTGACTCCATCACCGCCCTGGGCAACCCGTTCCAATGCCCAACCACCCCGATCACCCTTTCCAAGAAGAAATTTCTCCTCATCTCCAACTTGAACCTCCCCTGCCGCAACTTGAGGCCATTCCCCCTTGTCCTGTCACTAGTTATCTGTGAGAAGGGGCCGACCCCCAGCTCGCCACAACTTCCTTTCAGGTAGCTGTAGAAGGCAGTGAGGTCTCCCCTGAGCCTCCTCTTCTCCAAACTAAACAGTCCCAGTTCCCTCAACCGCTCCTCATAAGACCTGTGCTCCAGCCCCTTCACCAGTTTCGTTGCCCT
>VWZZ01005617.1:108311-162939 GCA_013399095.1 Psophia crepitans
ATCTGCAAACTTACTGAGGGTGCACTCTATCCCTTCATCCAGGTCATCGATAAAGATGTTGAACAGCGCAGGCTCCAAGACCAAGAGCTGGGGAATGCCGCTAGTGTCCGGCCACCAACTAGGTTTAACACCATTCACCACAACCCTCTGGGCCCGTCTTTCCAACCAGTTTTCAGCCCAGCGAAGAGTGTCCTGGTCCAAGCCATGATCTGCCAGCTTCTCTAAGGGAATGCTGTGCAATACTGTGTCAAAAGCTTTGCTAAGGTTCAGGTAGATGGCATCCACAGGCTCTTCCTCATCTACTAGGCGGGTCACCTGATCATAGAAGGAGATCAGATTGGTCAAGCAGGACCTGCCCTTGATGAACCCATGCTGGCTGGACCTGATGCCCTGTCCAGATATTCCTCCCCTCTCTGCCCTGTTCTAATCAAGTGACCCACCACTTGGCAACTGCATGGACGTGCCTGTCAGTCTTACTTGTAGTTAAGCCCACATTATCCTTGTATCCAAACTGCTCTGTCGTTAGTTAAACACAAAGGCACAGTGTGCCTTTGGCGTGGTCTTGCTTCCTCACCACCTGTATAGGCAGACTGGTAGAGCCATCTGATGGCCCATCTGAGTCTTATGTTTTGCATCCATACGTAATTCTGGTGTTGGATGTGTAGCAGTGACAGATGCTGACCAAACAAATCAGTGCAACTCATTACTACAAAAGCCTGATGATGCATGCTCAGAGGCGTTGCGAAATTTGTGGTTGTGCAGATCCGTGTCAGGGAGGCCACTGCAGCTCAGTGTGGTCTCAAGCTTCTTGCACTAATGGACAGAAGCAATGTAAGTAGACGTTGATTCCTGTGATGTTAACCCTTCCTTTTGATCAGCTGTTGGTAATTCTGCCTAAATCTGTGAAATGTGTACTGCTGAATGCTCTTCATCCCTAGCAGCAGATTTATTTTTAAATAACAGTGTTACTAGTGATTTACCTTCTCAACTAAATGCTGGAAAAAAAATAATTTTGGAATATATAATGAAGTAGCTTAAAGAGCCTCCATGTAACACATTACCTAGGCTTCTTTTCCCCATGTACTCTAACTTAAAGGGGGGAAAGAAGACCCAAAGATTTAGCTGGGCCTTGGGAACAGAAGTGCAACTTACACTGTTGTGAGTTACTCCTAAATTGCTGTATACATGTTCATTTGATCTCTGTCTGCTTGACTTAATTAAAACACTGGAATGTTTGTTCAGTAGATAAGAACATTTCTGGGAGTTATTTAAATTAGTAAGTACTCTGCTTACTGTCATTAAATGTCTTTCCCTCAGCTCTCCTCCTCTACTCACAGTATGTAGCAATAAGTGATATATGACTATAAAATAATAACAGTTAAGTCACAGATGGTTGAAGATAAAACCTTTACATGAACGATGAATCTCTTCGCTGTTCATGCAGAAGGTTTTGGTGTGGGGGTGTTTCTTTAGGTTCTGGTTGGTGTTTTTTTGGTTTTTTTTTGTAATGACTTCTAATTAAAAATACTGGTAGTTTTACTTTGTTGTTCCATTTTACACGATTTTCATTCTGGTCATATTTTTAAGAGTAGCCATGACTATACTTCACGCTGTCTGCTTTTCCTCTTTCCCTTGTGGCAGTATCTGCAGCAAGAGCAACTGCACGGTAGTCGTGTCATGGGCTGGTTTAGTCATCCCATTTGCCAGGAGCCGTTCTGCTTCGGTGCGGTGCTACATGTTTTGGGGTTAACATTCATGTCTCTAATACGAACAGTGAGAGAGATTTTCAATCCTCATTATTTGAGAACACAGCCTCCTAGCACGTCACGTCTTTCTACAATTTTCTGATGATTTAAATAGTATTTAAACCTCACTGATGCATATTCAGTCCTGATCATATTCTCATTCCCCATTGAACTGATGCTGTTGCCTTGCCTTCTGAATTGCTCTTGCCTTTTTAACAGCATCAAGACTTTGCCTTTAGAAAGATTACAATGCCTCTCTTTTGTCAGAAACTCTGAATCTTGATGTGAGCAAGACAATTTTTTTTTTTTTTTTGTAAAGTCACGTGGACTGGAATGACACAAGCAGTTCCCCCGTACCCAGCTAGCAAGAATAGTGTATTTGCTTTATTGAGTTAGCCTCAGTTCTCTGGCTATCATGTGAACATTTGCTTATGCTTCAGGATGTTTATAGGTTCTTGCAAGATCAAGGTCTTGGTGGTGCATTTGTGACTACAGGGCAGATGGGAGTCTGAGATGTGTGTTGTAGTGCTGATTGAGGTAATTCATTTCACCTCATTTTAGCTGTGGTGAAGTTGTCGATTGTCTAAAAAACTTACTTCAATATAGCAATAGCAATTGGAATAGGCTGAACAATGTTAAAATGTTTAATCAAGTATTTTGATTGTTGTACATTACCATTCGCTTTCCAGAGTATATTTTAATTTGATTTTTTCCACCCTCTTTGTTTGAAATATTCAGCAAGTGTTTATATTTTTCCATTTCTCAGATTTTACTCTTGCAGCTGTGGAATTTATTTTGGTCTTTTAGATCTGAATGTCTTAATGTTTTACCTGTCTGTCCAAGACGTGCAGTTGCTCAACCTCTGTGAAGCAAAAGATGGTTTAATGTATCCTGATCACCACATGAGTATCAAGTGTAAAGGGAGAAGACTGCTGTGTCACTTTCTTTCATTTTGATAGTTGTTATTTTTTAATTTAATTTGAAAGAAAAAGCATGGACTGGAGAGGTTTCCTACATAAGTGATCCTTTGTGTCAAGAGGTTAATAGGCTTATGGAAATGCCTGCTGCTTACAAAATATGCAGGGCCCAGTGACCAAATATTTAAGGTTTCTCCCATTCTTTTCATACTTGGTGGCTTGGAATAAACCAGAGGCTACAATTTATTTTGTTGACGTGAGTTTTGTGAATTCAAAGCTAATTTGTAAAAATCCACTGTTCTTACCAAGGTTGGTTGTCTTAAGTATTTCATAGTCTAGATGTTTTCTGGAAAGCACTTTTTTATTAATCTACGTTGCTTTGTGGTGAAAAGCATCTCAACAGCAGGGAAATACAGATACTTTTTTTTTTCCGAGTAGGCAGAACTGGAGGAACGTTTGTTGACATTTTCCATTACATTTCTCTTGAAATGTTGAAGAGGAGTACGTTTACATGGTCTGGTACCTCAGCTGGGTTCCTCAGGTGTTTGCTGTGTTGGCTATGTGCCCCTCACTTTTGCAGTATGTTCCCCACTGTCAGATCACCGATATTTGGTGCATTATTTCATGTTCTCCAGTAACCCAGGCTCCCTTAGGAAGGATTTAAGACAACTATATCTTTTTTTTTCTCAGAGTGTTATGATGAATGGAGGCGAGAGGTTTGAAGTGGCTCATTACGTGTCTGTGTAAGAGAATTATCTCCCCAAAATTTCACTGTTGTTCTGTAGTGTATATGGACAACGAAGTGCAAGTAGTGGTTGCCATGTGCTGCCCTGTGGATAATTTCTGTTGGATCTCTTCATTTAATAAATGCAGAGGGTTACAAGATGCTGTAGGAAAAATGAACAATACTGTAGTATTTGAGGAATGGTATGTGATATTTACAGAGACGTGGTTCTGAGGAGTATAATTCGGGCTGTCACTTTCTGATTTGCTTAATTGTGCAACTTTACATTTTAGTTGAGTATATTAGGTAAATGCTAACTGCCACTGTTTTAATTACCCCCTGAAAAAAAATAAAATCATTATTTTCCTGAAAGTACAAAGAAGTATCATTGCTTTTTAGAAAGCATGTGGTCTGGGAGTGGCTTTGCTAGGCAGTCCTAAACTGTGTTGTCGTGCTTCACAAGAAATTGTTAGCAGGGAGAGATACAAACAGAGGGGTAATCTTATATATGGATTAGGGGAAGTGCAAAGCTTTCTCATTGTGCTTCAAGCTTAGTGTGTTGCTCAAAAGGTAGGATGCTCTCCACTGCCCATGTAGTCCTCAACAATTACCTGCATTCGAGTGGCCAACCAGATTTGGTCAGTGAGCAGTCTGAGCAAGCAGTGGGATGGCTTTGTACTACGCTGATCAGGCAGCCAGTTCCATAAAAAACCCGTAAAATCTCCTCTATTAAGTATACAGAATAGTTTGCTGGTATTTAAATGGTGTGTTTGTTTAGTGAAAGTTTCTGAGGGTCTTTTCTGGAAATGATATGCAGGGCCCAGCAGGATAACAAGCATTGAACAGTGTGGATTAATGCAGCAGCCTCTGCATCTGGTAAGGACTTTCAGCTTGTTCCTTTCTCAGCTTTTCCTCATTCTGAACGTTGCATGCACTCATGGTTTCATCCTTGTATTTTTCCTGTTCAGTCATTTCTACATACAGCTGTGTGCACTGGATAATACCACATTGTTTCCAATTGCTTTATTTTCACTGAAGGTTTTCTTTTTTCTTGGTTTGAATTGTGTTTCAAAACTGCAAAGCTGTGTGATACCATTCATGAGGTGGAATAATTGGAGAGGAGGAGGACGGGGAAGGAGAAGAGCTGTACAGGTGTAGATATACAGGAAGATTACTCCAGATAGCAAGAACTGCAGAGGAGTTGGCTTGAGTAGCAGAAGTGCTGAGGTTATGCGGAGAGCAGAGAAGGCAGCCAGCTTGAGATAAGTGCAGGTTTGTAGCGGGGGGAAAAGAAAGAGAGCAGATCTACAAAGTATGTTGAATGAAGTCCATGGGGAGCTTTACAAACCAAGAAAGATATTACTTATGCGGGGTCAGATTTCTTTCCACACAGATGTTATGTTAGCTCTTGCATTGTCATTATCTTGGACCTCTGTAGTGTGACTAATATTACACAACTTTCAGATCTTCTTTTTGTCTCCATGCGTGCTCAAATGCAAGGAGTAAACCTTGAAAAGCTTTCTCTATTGCTTGTCCTACCTCTGCCCTCTCTTAAAGCTTTGAAATAACTTCCCGTACTGGATTTTAAAACATTAAATGGGGAGTGAGGATACTTTCCTTCACAAATCAAAACTTACGACATGCTTTGCAATTCCAAATGCAGAACTGCAAAACATCAAGGTGTGTTTTGTGCTTCATTGTATGATAAGAATAAGGAAAGTGATTTCCGATTGTCCTTGCTGTTTGTCTGTGATAGCTTCTTTAACTCTGTGCTATGTCTAAAAGAGGCTGAGGCTGGAAAGAGTCTGTGGACATGAGGATATAAACTCTGTGATAACACCTCATAAATACCAGCTCTGTGAAGAAACCCCAATGTTTCTGTTTCCTTTGAAAAACTTAAGTCTGGTTCACTTTGGTTCGTGTTCCATTCCTGTGTTTCTCTGTCATTCCTTTCTCTCCTAGCAACAGCCAATTTGGGAAGTGGCTGTTGATGCTGTATAGTATTTAGACAATCAAACCTGGCTAAGGGTAACTAGCCAGAGTTGCAAGCATATGGTAACGTCCGTAAGGAATTAAACTAAAGCCTCGAGGACTGGGCAAAGAGTCTTTCCAGAAGAGCAAGGATCTGTCAGCAGAATTGTAGTCCATATGTAATTCCTACAAATCCGTGAGTGGGAAATGCCAATGCTTATTAGACCATGCATTAAATATCATTGAACAGATGTTCAGAGAGCTTTTCATTCATAATGCTGTTAGCAATGAATGAGGCATTATACTCCCATTCTACATTTTTAAGTGAAGTGTAAAGATATGTTTGAAAAGGAGAAATAGTGTAAAGTGCTCCCTGCTGCCATTCATGTTCCAAGACAGTTTTTTTGTTCTCCAGCATCTAAAATCAATTACACTGGAAATAAGTATTTAACAATACTGTCTCAAGTTGTGCAGAATATGAAATCACACAGTGAGTATTGTTTGTTGGTTTTCAATAAAATATACATACATCTCTCATATATGTCAGAGAGAATTTTTCAGAAACAGTAGTTCTTGAGATCTAGCCTTACCATTTCCTTAGGGCCGTAATATCTTTGTTCTCAAGATTCCTTCAATATATATGTGTTTTTAGCATGTTGCTTTTAAAGAGTTTAGAAGGCTGCAGGAAAAATGAGGAGTGATTGTTTTCCTAAATCCTATACAGAAAGCTTCTATTAGTCTCCTCCACTTTCTTTTCCTCTCAGTTCTTTCCTTGTTTTACACTACTGTGAATTACGTTCTGGAGTTTCCTGTCTCTCTCTACTGGTTGTAGAAGAGTCTTGGCTGTCTGACTTAATCTAATCCTGATGCTTAGTCAGCTCAACTTGTACAAAAGGATCCTACTTGAGATTCCTGTTAAAGGTCACAGAGGAGGACTGTGATTTTCCCGTGGGTCACTCGCAGGCACGGCGCACTGACAAAAGCCCAGGTGCATTCATCTCAGACTTTAGCCTGTTTATGCCTTTGTTGACCTTATGATGTACAGATAAATTTATGGTGTTATGAGTGAGCTTCTTGGTCTCTCTCAACTATGGTGGTCTGAGTTTTACAAGAAAAAATAATGTTTAGTTTAAAAAAAAAAGGGGGGAGGAGGGGAAAGCAAGAGTCTTGGAAAGGAGTACAAAACAGCATTCTTGAGAACTACGTCCAAACTCCCAAGGCTTAGGAAAAAGACTTTCCCAGAGGCTAGAGTGTGCTGTATCTGCCTGTCAGGGAGCTCTTGCACCATCTTCTTAGATGTCTGACAGCAGCTGGGTGAGGAACACTGAACCAGAACACTAATGAAACACTAACGCTAATGTTCAGTGTCTTGCCTGTGCCAGAAGTGTGGCTTCCAGAGGCTACCAGTGTGGAGGATCTTGGCACTTAAAGACACTCCCTTTTTTGGTTTATTTTATCAGTTACCAAAGAATGGTGTAAAATGTCTGCATTTTGGATATCAGCAGAATGAAAAAAAATACATTAAGAGGAAGTAGTAATTTTAAAGCACCTTCATTCGTCTGCTATCATTTTGTATTTCTGTCTAGGTTCTATATCGTGCCTCCTCTTGGGTTTTAAATGTGTTTTGTAAAGGGAGAGTGTTAAATCAACAGCAGGTAGCCTAGAAGGCACTTCAGAGGGTTTGTGTTTTATTTCTCTTTTTGTTTAATTCAGTTGACATGCTGAATTTTTTATGTAATTCACAAAGACTTTTGATATCCTTCTGTGAATTATTGTGGTTGTGCTTATATTAGTTTTCTCTTTGAAAGAAAAGTATGAGAAAAACATGAAGTTGCTAAGTTGGCTGTGCTTTGAGTGGAGTTGGACCAGATGACCTCCAGAAGTCCCTTCCAACTTAAGTTATTGTATGATTATAAAAATATTTTAATTGAAGATTCATGTTTTCTTTTGAGCTTCTGTAGTTTCACCATGCAGCACTTTTGCGTGAAGCCATTTTGGAATACAAGAAGAGCTGTCTTTTCTTGTTCCCCTGGTTTTTGTACATTGGTATCATCAGCTGTGTGTGCATAGTTCTAGGAGTGAAGTCTTCAAGACTCCTGTGTCATCTTAGTAGCATTTGCCGACTTGTGCAAAGAAAAATATGGTCAATGGGGTAGCAAGTCCCTTCTGTCAAACACACACATTTCTTTGTTCTGTAAAACAGATCTGTAGCTCCAAGTAGCAAATTCTCAGAAGCTTCCTAAATTCTGCTTCTGTATCTCTAAGTTCAGTATTACATATTGTATTCTGTGACACAGAAATGCTCGTTACCACCAAGTGGCACATTCATTACGAGAACACCCACTTAATGGGGAGCAAAGATTCAAGTAAGAAGACTAAAATGATTCAAATAGTTTCAGCCAAAGAATTAAAGATGACAATAGGAGGAATTGTAGAAATATCAAACTAAGTTAGTTAAAGAATTTGTCAGCCCTTATTTCAGAACATTATTTGTTCTTTGTGCTTAGATGTTAAATTGTTTTTCAATTTTTAAAGATCAATAAAAAATATGCTAACAAAAAACGATGTGAAGAATTTTATTTTGAGATGAACCTACTCTAGGGGTTCATTTGCAATGTTGCTATTCCCTGGCCTAAGGTGATTTCTGCTCCTTCTTCCCTTCTTTATTTTAACTGAGCCACCGAGCCAGAGAATTTCATTACCCACTTAGCTCTGCTTTCAAGCTCTTAACATGCTTATGTTAACCATATAATTGGGCATTTCAGAATGCTAAGCAGATTAATTGATCACTGAAAATATTATCCTGTTTCACCAACAAATTGCATCAAACTTAGAGCTCTGAAGTAATATACTGTCTTCTGAGACCACGTTTCATTTGAGATTGAAAAAACAATAGAAACTGGGAGAAAATACACTAAATTGTGAAGGAAAGGAGGAATCGTGAGGGCAGGATAGCAGGCTGACCAATAACCATCTGGATCACTTTGCTTTCAGTATCCAGTCATCTTAAAATCTTAGGTCTGGAAAGGACATATGGTGTGATCTGTTCCAATTCTTCCCTATCATGGTCAAGCATGTTATGCATTCTTCTTCATAAACCAAACAAGTTTCTAATTCCTGACTTACTGAAAAAGCATGGAACTCTGCAAGCATTGCAATGCTTTTCGAGTTTGCTTGAAACTTTCCTTGAAACTTTATTTCTTTTAGCTTCAATAAGAATTTTTATCTGGCAATGTTTAGTCCTTATCTTTTCATCTGGGTATGGTTAATTCTTTGGTGGGAGGTACTCATCAGGCTGTGTGTTAAATTTCACTAATTTGTCTTATGCCAATAGAAATTACTATGACTTTGTCTGTTTGTTATTATTTCAGAGTAATTACGTTTTTAAGGTCTGTTTTATGTTCATTCTGTTGCAAATTCAATGGAAAGAATGTCTCAGGGCAAAGGGAAAACATGTCACATAGCAGGAATAATGGAGTACACAGTCTCAGCTTGTGACACTGGTGGTCTCAAATGTGACTAACAGCTTTTTGCTTTTATTTTGGTAAAACCATTAAAAAGTCAGTCCTGTTCTAAAATGACACCAAAAAATGGCAGCTGACTGGGTTGTCCTTGAAACGCATGAATGGGCTGGTCCAGGCTGTTTGCCTCTCTGGACGGTGAGAGTGCTTTCCCTGCCCGCTCTCCAACCAAGCCTCTGGCAGCCACTTGCAACAGGAGTGACCCCGTGCCAGACTCTGCTGAGTCCCCAGAGTGCCAAAGCCTTGAAGACTGAATTTAAATAACCACCCAAGTACATGTAACAAGGAGAGCTTGAAAATCTTCCCTAGGAGTTTTCAAATGGCTTGCGTACTGGTCCAAATGTACTGCTAATGCAATTTTATTGGAACTGGGAGTTTTAAACTTTCAGGGGATTGCTACCACTGCTTGTAAAGCATATGTGTTGGATAAAGTTCGTTGATGATAAAGGTCCACATTCTTGCATAGAATCAAGGTTGGAAGAGACCTCAAGGATCATCTAGTCCAATGATCTCCTGACCACCTATTGCCCACTAAACCATGTCCCTAAGTACCACATCCAACCTTTCTTTAAACACCCCTAGGGATGGTGACTTCACCACCTCCCTGGGCAACCTGTTCAAATGCCTCTTTTCACATTGCTAGGGATGACTGAACCCAGTTCTGCTTATATGGAGCTGTGGTGTAGAAAAACGGATGTCCTTGAGAGAATTTTATTCTAGAGTGGATAGACATGGCAAAAAATTTCATATGTAATGTAATGATTTGTGTTGGTTCACTGACTCAGAGAGTTAGAGGAAGTTGAATATAATGTATGTTTTACTGTTTACTTCTTAACTCCCTTGTTCTGCCTGCTTTTAGATTCCTCCTAGATCCCCCTTCAAGGCAAAGACTTAGTACTTGTCTTCATAAAAAGAATTTCATCTTTGTTCCAGAACTTTAGCTCATTTCTCACAATCCCATTGAAATACACGTATTTTCTTTTTCAGTATGTGTACAATTGCTATTGAACTGAGATGCTGATTTTAGTCCTAGGACAAACCACATTCCGTTTTGAAGAATGAAGTTATTGATTAGATAAGCAGTTGTTTTGGAGTATATGTACTATACATCTATCCTGGTCTCAACATTTCAGTTTTAAGTTGTTGGTTTTTTATTTGGCAAATGGAGTTCATTTAATTTGCAAAGTTTGCAAATGCATTTAGAGTAGATCTGTGCATTTGAAAGAGATCCCCAAGTGCTTGGAGAAGTAACTGTGGTGATCTAAGGATGTAAAAGGACTTGTGTGTCCTAGAGAGAGCCCAGTTTGTAGGCTTGCTTGTTTCTTTATTCAACACCTGCACTGCATCAGATCATCCCATTAAAAGTGTGTATCGTCTCATGTCTCTGTATCGGGAGCGCTGTGGAAATGGTATGCTTCTGAAAGATAATGATGTGTGTTGGAAAAGCAGTTTTGAAACCTCTTGTGGTACCTTGTTGTACGAGGAATGCTTAAAAAAGTTAACTAGTTCCTATGTTTCAATGTCTGACTTACTGCCCTCTGTTTTCAAAAAGGAGGAAACGAAAAATGACGACACCCATTTCTGAGGTCTGTGGGCTGAACGTGGGGAATATTTGAACTGAGCCCAATAATGTGAACCTTAAGTCTGTAGCCAACACCTTTTTCTGTCAGTTTAGAATAGGAAAATACTGGACTGTTACTCTGCGTGCTGTCTGTGCAGTTCTGGTATAGCTGTTTTAGTGGAAAGCAAGTTGTTCACTTCACCCTTGAGTCCAGAAAGAGCTCTGTATAATGTCAAGTTTGCGTGTATCTTCTGGCATATTTATTAGTGAATCTTCTGCAGCTAGCTACTGCTGCTCTGGTGTGTAAAAGCAGTAGTCCATTTTGCAAAGTAATGATGTGTGCCTACATACTGGAGAACAGAATTAAGCTCCGACTTGACATTGAGCCCAGACTTTAGTCACTTGTGCTCCTGCCCCCCACCTTATCTGCTCTCTTCCAGAACTTCACCCAGTCATACTTTTCTGTTCCCCTGTTCTGGGACGACTTGATCACCTGGTTTGGGCAGGTCTATACACAATTTTTTGCATGGTTCTGGGTAAACACAACTTTGGCTCTAGCCACTGTTCCTGAAGAGGTGTTATGGGGGGGATTGTTTCAAAACAAAAGATTTTACTGATATTCACTATAACCCTTAATAATTTCTAGGCTTTAATTTGGGGCCAAATGTGAGCACATCTTGTATTTATTTTTTGGCTAGCAGGGCAAAGTGTGTGTTTGGAAAAGGCTTCAGATTACAGAGAGGCTGCTTGGACCACTGGCTTCAGCAGATGGAACTGCTTAACAGATACTCACCCCTGCTCTGTATTCCTCCTTAAAAGGCTTTTGCATAGTAATGGCCAGCATTTAGATAGCAATATTTTAAATCTCTTGTGTAGAGTTGAGAAATAATACAGCAGATATTATAACCTGTGTCGCCTTCCTCCACCCTTCTGCAATAATGTTGATTGTAAAACCAAAAAGCTATTCATTGATAACGTCTTTCACAAGCAAGGGTCAGTTGTCCATTTCCTGAGCCATGCATAGCTCTGTTGAGAATACTGTTTTTCTCAGGAACAATCCTTCCTTTTGTAATCTCTGTTCCGTTTTCCATATGCTGTCCCTGGATTGTTTCCAGGGAAGAAAAGAAACCACCAAAAAGACTCCAACCAAACCAAACCGACCGAATCTCATCCCAGCTTCGATACTGTTGCAGCATCTTTTGTCAGACTCATATGTAAGTAGCTTTATATGGGGTGATTGCCATACGCTTTGCATACACCTACATGTCAGAGGTCCAGTTTCTTCCTTTTGTAAACCATCTTGGACTTGCAGTAGCTTTAGGATCAGCTTGCTTGGTTAAGGACAGTAGTATTTGGTCTTGGCTTGCATTTGTGCATCTGTAACTTTTAATCTGGAAACATATTCTAGTCATTTTAGAGTGTAAGTCTTGGAAATAAATACTTCTTTGCTTCTATCACTTACAAGGTTTATTTGAACTAAATTCTGTTACAACAAATAAATATAAACAGTACTTCTGCATAGTACTTTTAGGATAGCGAAGCTCTTCACAAACCTCAAATTCTCAAGTTTTTATTTCTTAGAATTACTGTACTCGAAAGTCAGGAAATGGCGAAACATGGTTTGAAATCTTTATCTAATTATATGCAAAGCTGACTTTCATGCTGCTCCACCGTCAGCAGGATAGTCAGCCTGGAGTCTGAGAAAGAGAAGTGCTGGAGAGATAAGTCATGTTTAGGGGAATGGGAGGACTCTGAGAAACAGGATATGACACAGAGGCCATGGGAAAAAGTAAAAATCTCCTCCTTTGCCACAAACCCAGATGCTCACGCTAAAGCTGGGCTTTCGGACTGTAGCAGTGAGGCCTTGGTGAGGTGGGCTCCCTGTAGGTGTAAGAACTGCTATGAAGAGCAGCTGGCGTTTGGGGGCCTTAGAAACCATGCTCGCGTGTATGGTCAACACTTAGTGTATGATAAATCGGAATACAAATAATTATTATTAATGTTTGGCAAAAACAGCTGCTTGTAGAAGCCGGGACAGTCACAGAAATGAGTAATTTCATTCTGAGAGAAGATTTGGGCCTAGAACAAAACGCAGGGGATCAAAGGAGGATCCCTTAGTGTTGCTAATAAATATCCACTTAGGCAGATTTGTCACTCGTGTTTCTGAAAGTTTTGTGGCTGGATGAAAAGAATGTGCTTTTTTTTTTTTTTTTTTTCCTTGAGCAGCTGTGCATTTAAATGGGTGCAGCTGTACCACAGTGTCCATTGACACCAATTGCTTCATGATTCAGTGTATCGGTTGTAGTGGGTAAGTGTAGTCAATAAAGTAGAGAAGGGTTGAGTTTTTTATGTTACTGCGGAGTGAGGAAAATCTTGTGAAATATCTGAAGTTTGTTAGACTGGAGCAGGCACATCAGCAGCTTATCTGTGATGCTACTGCGAAAGCTTTTGAGAGATGTGGAAGTCGATTCTCGTCTGCTGTTAGCCAAAGCACGGCTTTGCCGGAGCGGTGTCTGTTCCAGCGAGGGCATGACCTGCCACATGCAACGTGGAAGTCATTTGAAAGATTTCCTATGGCAAGAACAACACTGCAGTTATGTAATGAAGTTTTTTTGTTAGAAATATGTGAAAACAGGAGCTGTGAACTTGCAGGCAATTCAGAGCTGAATTTTTTTCCTTATTCTCACTCCAGAAGGTTTTTTTGGAAAGTTTAATGGAATGCTGTTTGGCATTTTTTGATGGGAGTGAGTGTGCATGTCTGTTTTGAAGGACATTTTTTTTCTTTTTTTAACCATCCCGTTCAAACAGTGAATTTCCTAAATTCACAGCATTAAGAGAGTGAAAGTTTTAATCTTGGCTCTGCTGGTATTTTGCTGACTAGGCTTGGAAAAGGCCTTCTGTCTTCCTGTTGGAAGGATATATCATTAAATGTCTAGAAAAAAACCGTTTAGGTATATGCTAGGATATTTCAGAATAATCTTTTATAGGTGTTTTTAGAGCTTTAAATCCTGATCATAAGCACTTTTTGCAAAAGTAGGAATCAAAACCCGATGTGAAATATCATGCATGTCAATTATTTTGTGTACTATTTTAAAATGTCTGATTTTCTCTGTAAATAGTACAGATAATGTCACTCCAATTAAAGCCATGCCATTGCACTGTTTTCGTTGAATGAAGATGCCCAATTGTTTTCTCTTTTCCTCATCTAAAGAGCAACTGCTTATCAGACAGCAGAAAATCTGCAGGCAAATGGTCTTTTAAATGGCCCCATGGTGCAAGCTTCAGTAAAATCTTGAATTACCCTGGGCAGCAAAGGCAGCAGGCTCATGTGAGCCAAATTGTAGAATGCTTTGGGTTGGAAGGGACCACAAGAATCACCTAGTTCCAGTCCCCCTGCCATGGGCAGGGACACCCTCCACTAGACCAGGTTGCCCAAAGCCCCATCCAACCTGGCCTTGAACACTTCCATGGATTGGGGCCTCCACAGCTTCTCTGAGCAACCTGTTCCAGTGCCTCACCACCCTCACAGGGAAGAATTTCTTTCTAATATCCAATCTAAATCCCCCCTCTTTTAGTTTAAACCCAGTCCCCCTTGTCCTGTCACTACATTCCGTGATAAACGGTCCCTTGCCAGCTTTCCTTTATGCCCCCTTTAGGTATTGGAAGGCTGCGACTAGGTCTCCCCAGAGCCGCCTTTTCTCCAAGCTGAAGAAGCCCAGCTCCCTCAGCCTGTCTTCGTAGGAGAGGTGCTCCAGCCCTCTGATCAGCTTTGTGGCCAAGGGGAACCCGTCTTCCTTGTTCAGTGGGATGCTGCCAAATTTGACCTGTGATTGCACTTTGTGATACATGAGGCTTTCTAGCTCCAGTGCTTCTTTAAAAATATTTAAGCTCATAATTTTCTAGTGGAAGCAACTTGCTGCGTTGCTCAGGTGCTTTGAGGTGCTGCTTTATTTACTTGGGCTCAGGAAATCCTACAGGTGCTCACGGTTTTGTGATGCCTCTTTTTTGGTGGTTTTGGTTTGGGTTGTTTTGTGTTTTTTTTCCTTTTTATCACACTTGAGTCCAGCTAAAGTTAGATTAGATTTAGATTTTTGACTCTGCTTTAAAAAGTCATATTAAGTGAAAGTGTGAATCAAATGCTAGACTTCTTTACATTGTCCATTTTCACAGGGATTTTGACTGATAGATGTATTTTTAAAGGAGTATTTTAACTACACCCTGATTTGTTGTCTAGGCTGTTGCTTACTCATGGACACTGGAACTGACAAACCTTTTGGTTTATTGTGACCCTGAGAGAGGCTTTTGAGATGTCACTGCATAGCAACTGCCAGGAGCATAACATTGCCGCAGCTTTCAGTAGCTGAGAAGTCATCTTGTGCCCAGTAACATTTACTGTCAGAGCCACGCAGATTTTAGTACTGGAAAAACCTGATCAGACACTTGGGATACATGGTCTATTTCTAACTGAGGTGTTTTGGTTTGTTTTTTTGTTTCTTTTTTTGTGGGTGTTTTTGGTGGGGTTTTTTTGTGGGTTATTTTGGTTTTTTTTAATATTTGAAGTTGCTTTTTGTACTCCCTTAGACCTTGCTGTTGGGAAGGGGTTTGACTTGTCAGGTTTTGTTTAAATATTCTCACTTTTATTTAATTCTTGTTTGGAATAACATATATGAAATTCCTTGTATTGGACTACAACTTGGCAAGCCGTTTACGGGTGAACTAATATAGATACGTTGATTAAAAATTCATTGTAAACCACTGAAGCCAACTGGAATTACTTTTACTTGTTACAGGGCAGTGTCTGCACTGCTGTGGTTTAATGGGTAGAAACACAGCAATCGTTTCTGTACAAACCTGTGTTTTCCTCAGCAGTTAATGCTTAATTTACCTAAAATTCCCAGGAATTACTTGTCTGGTGATTTAAATGCTACTCAGGATTATAAAAGATAGAAGTCTTGAGCTCTGCTTGCTTTTTTGATTGCATTTTTAATAAGGTAGAAACTTTCCCTTACACGAATATCCCTTCTCCCTTTTGCCTGAAGAGAACCCCTCCCAAGAACATGTGAAGGATGTCTTTGGAAATTCAGAGTAGTAACACTTCTTTAATAATTTCAAAAAACATTTGATGCTTTTGTGACCAACAGTATGTTCGTAAGCATGCCTTAAAAAGCAACACAATTTTAGGGTACCTTATACTTTAAAGAGTGCAACACCTGGAAGGCAGAGGCTTTAAATTGATTGGATATGCTTATCAAGAGAATATACTGTTTCAGTGTGTTCATGAGCATCCCAGTAGGACTTGAGTTGTTTCGTTGGTTCCTTATTTCTAACTTTATGTAAACTGGGATGATACCTACCTGTGAGTACAGTCTTTTGAGTGCATACTGAGAATTTAAGCAATACATGGTGAGGTTGGTAAACATGATTGAATGCAATGTATACTTCCTCCATAAGCTACTGCAGTGTTGAGATCCATAGGTAAGCCTGTAGACTGGTGATGCAGACATTTCAGTAGTGTAAAGGGAGATTGAGCATGCTGCTGTCGGAGGCTTATTGTAGAAAATACAAAGCTGTACCTTATTTGTTATTTTCTGGTGTTCTGGCTATTAGGGACCGTTTAAAATCGATATGTGTCTAATTTAGGCAGGGAGGGAGTTGTGTAGACCTGAAACTTTTCCTGAAGCCAGTGGCGTGGTATGTAACGTAATTAAAACCGTCCATTTTCAGAGCACTGCTTTGGTTTTATCATTGCGATATTAATAGATTAGTCCAGGTTAAATCTAATCATGTGATATTTATCAGGCATCTCGTTCATCTCATTTTTTACTCTGCCCATGACTGACAGGGTCTTGGGTCCCACCATATGCAAGAGCTTCTGGCTCCCAAACCAGCCTTTAGATGATTTCTCTTTCTGCTGTCCTATGAAACGATTGAAACCGATGTCCTCCTTCAGCTGCTTTCCCTATCCCCTTACACCTTTTTTTATTTCCCTTATTACAAAGCAGCTATGGAATTTACTGCTTTTCTGTTTAGTCCTGTAATCTTCTGAATATTTATCCTTCTGCTGCAGTCTCACCCAAAACTTTGTGTAATTGTTTCAAGTCCCTATAGATGCTCTTTGGAGGTAACTCTGTCTGAAACACATGTTCTGTGTGAGCAATCAGGCCTCTTTTAAAATGTTTTTTGTTACTGCTTTGTGTTGAGCAGCTGAGCCTGGTACCTTGGCTGTCCTTTACAATAAATGTTTTGGATCCACTGACATCACTAGTGGATTAGCCCCCGTTCAGCTGGACAGCAGCTTTTGCACAGTAACATCATCTGTTTGTTTTACACAGGTAAGCCTATATAAAATGCCGAAAAAAATGAGTTAGTTCACTGTGCTATTCTTTCTCTTGTATGCACACCAGTGTCTGGCATTCAGATGTTGGATTAGTTTCTGCTCTTTCTTGTGGGGATGCATGCCACTTGGTTGCTTCTGTTCCTGGCCCTGTTTCAGTGCAGTCTTTTGTTGTCGCAGAAGGAAACAAAGGCGGCTCCAAGGTTTTGGGGTAGGGTGCCTTAAAACGTGCTTGCTGTTTACAGGATACAGTAGTAAATGTCAAATACGTTAAACAGTCAAAAATTAAAATTGTTAAGGAAAGAAAACAAATTTTCATTAAATTCTGTAAACCAATAATAATCCCAAGCATCACAAATGTTTTAATTCACTGATCTGACTATAAATCATTTCAGCCACAGCTTGAAGCCTGTGGAAACTACCTGACTTGTGGCCTAGGGAATATTTGTGACTTGAGGAGAACATTTTCACCCTGTTTCAGTTGGGAACATAGAATATTCCTTACTTCTTATTTGTTGGATCACTGAGTGGACCCGTATCATAAACAGCATATGCTGTTATCATTAATGGTATTTTAGACAGAAAGCTGTGTTGGAAACTTTTCACTTTAGAGAGGGGACGAGAGTGGGAGCCTGGAGGAAACACTGCTGTGCCAGTTGTATGGGAGTTTAAAAAAACACACAATCCCAGAACCCCCCCACCCCGTCCCGACCTCTTCCATAGGTTATATCACCATGTATCTGTTTATTTCTAATGGCTCTTTTAAATGACAGCTTCATAAACTGAAGTATCCAAAACAAAGGCCATGAAGTTTACTTTGGCCATCTCAAGTAAATTTTCCTAATCTAAACATCAGCAGTGCCTTTCATAAATCAGTCCAATGACGTCATCTTTTCAATTAGTGAAGTCGGTATTTGTGCTCTGGCCTCAAAAGCTATTTGACCAGTTAATGTTTTCAGGTTTTGTAGTAGTCCAGACTTCTCACCAGCCACAGTTCTCGGTAATGTGCTTGAAGTGGGAACACATTTATCAATAATTGCCACTTTTTAAGTGCAGACAGCAGACAGTGATTAATTACTAACCTTCTTTATTGTCTGCTAGGAATAACAACATCATCTGTAGGCGTTGAAATTGTTCATAATACATCTTGCACTTTTTATTGTCGAGGGATACAGGCGGCTACAATTGCCTATGTATTAGCTGGGCTTCTGGGAGGAGGGAACAAAGAAAAAATACTGGGTGAGCTGTATTTCCAGGAAAGGTAAAACAAGGTGGTGTTAGAGCTGGGAGTGAAACATCTGTCGGCCTGAGTGTGTTAGTTTGGTTTGTTTCCCAGTAAGTATTTGAACTTGAGGTAAAGGGCTACTTCAGAGATTCAACTTCAGTCTTCCTTTCCTTTCTTTTCTGCAGGTTAGAGGGATCAAGCTGTGCTGACAGGAGATTGCCTGTAATGTTGGGGTGGGGAACGGTTCAGTTACAGCACTTTTTTTTCTGTAGGTGAAAATGCTTCCACTGCATGCCACGGAAGCAAGAGAGGGGTTTGTTCTGATAAGGTTTTTAGCAAAATCCACCAACTGCCAAGAAACAGTCAAGCAGAGAAACAGTATTCTTTCTCTTAATCGCACCTTCCTCTCGCTCTGTGGAAATAACAATAAGGGCTGACACGAGCAGAAAAAAGCCAGGAAATTTAGAGCCGAGGCTTAACTCCTATCCTTAGCTCACCCTAGCAACACATCTAGGCATTGCAACACAGATGCTATGTAAGGTCACCTACTAGCAATTCTGCAGTGTCAACTCTGATTGAATTCCCTTAAAGAGAAACCAAAAATTATCTTAAACACACAAACTGTGCCATATGTGTGTGCATGATGTATGGTTTTGTTTATGTTAATGAAGAGACTTGCACTAGTAAGTGGTTACGTGCTCAGCTTGAAATGTGCAAATGCTTGAAACGTGCAAATGCTTGAAACCTCGCTTTGTGAATCACTTTCTTTCACTGTCCTTTGAAACAACCTGAGTTTGGGTTCCCATGATGCTATTTCTGTTCTTCAGCTTCCTACACACAGCAGTCTTTCACCAGACCTCGTGCTCCTTGTCATTGCTATGGCTCAGCTTGTTAATAGCAGGACTGGGAGGTTTGTGAGCTAGACAGACCTTTTTCCATTTGTTTTCTCCCCGAGCTTGTTTCTGAGACAGGTTAGGAGCCATGATGTTAACCATGCCATTGGCCTGCAGCAGAGGCTGAAGATGCAGCAACAGAAGATGTTGAAGCCTGAGTGTAATTTTAAGGTAGATAATGTTGTAAGATATCTGGAACGAGTTCAGGAAATGCAGGAAAACTCCACCACCTTTACTGGTGAGATACTTTCATGTCTCAGCATATTTCAGTGGTATGCTTTTTGCTTCCTGCTTGACCATTAACATGTGACCCTCACTGTAGAGGCTTAGCTGTGACTTGACCACAGAGTTGCTTGAGAGTATGGAAACTTTACCTTAATGTTCTGTAGGAAATCTTCTAAGTCCTAGGGCTCATGCTTAACAAATTGCTGAACTGATCATCTTCCTCTTCGGTCTGTCTTCAAGCAAATGAGCAGAGAATTGGGAATGGAGGGATATGGGGGTGGGCATCACATCCATTACAGAAACTCCTGAGTAGAGTGTGGGGGCTCCTTCAGAGTAAATTAAAGCATTTTCCTGTAGTCTTGAGAGAGAGAGAGAAACACTCGAGCTGGAGATGTTAGTCTTGTTGTTGAGACACTTGTGCAGTGTTTCTCTGCACGAAGCTTTTTGCCTTACCTTGTTGATACAGTTGTGCTTTAAGTCACAACTTAGGCCTGGCCAAATGGGCTTAATGGTTATTTTTCTGTGAGTTGTGGGCTTTTTCTTTGATTTTGCTGTCAACTGGGTGAGTTCCTTTTTTTGGCAGTGTGAGAGGAGTCGATTTGTGAGGGGGTTAGAGAGTCAGTTTGAAGGGACAGAGGATCAGTTTAAGGGGTCTACTTTTCCAAGAATATTCCTGGTAGGGATGTTCGAGAAGACAAAATGAAGCTTATTTAAAAACAATTTGATGAAATAAAATTTACTTTCCTGAAGTGCCTCAAAAGCTTGCTACGGTATCTTAATTCAGTGAAGACAATTTCCTATCACAGGATTGTGCCCCAAGTCTTTCTTCTGAATAGTATTTTCATCAAGTGTTGCATGGGACAATTTTCAGTTTGGTAAAATAAAAGGTTATATTGCCTAGCAATGGTTCGCTCTAGGGAGTTTTTTTTATCTGCTGAATTGTATGATGATGATCTTAGTCACAGGATACTATTGTGGAAATACTAATTTGGTGGTTTGGTCTTTGAGGAGACTCTCCATTCCTCATATAACTTGTTCAAGATTACTGGGCTGCAGAGATTTTACAGTCATCCTCAGAAAAAGTGAGGGATGGAGTTCTTGCTGATAACCTAATGGTAGCAAATCACTGTCCAAAGCTTGGTGAGTATTCAAGCATCTGTAAAGAAACAGAAGACTGACTGATTTCTGGAGCATGTTAAATTCAACACAGAGCTTACGTATTTTTTCTGAGAGACTGAAAGACCGGATTCATGTATTATCTGGAAACTATAGCAGATAGCAGGTTTATCAGTTGCACTACTACGGATTCTGTCTGACCATGCCCTTATCTCTGTAGTGCTACCGGTTGCAGCGCAAGTACCTTTTTTCATTCTTTATGCAGCGGCTTCTCGCATGTCTGAAGGGAGAGCTTTCTCCTTTCACTTGGGTCACTTGAGCATGCCAAGGTCAGCACGTGGGAGGAACAGAGTCTGAGTGTTGAGGTTTGCTTCATGCCAATAGAAAGAGGCAGCAAAGGGGAAGCTGTGCCTCTAGAGACTGGTATTAAAAACATTCCACAGGGTATTTTTACAAGTTAAATCAAATAATTAAAAGAACACAAAAAGTAACTTAAGCTTGGGATGCTGATTAGATGGAATTTGTTTGGGGTTTGCTACCTGAGTCTGGGATGAAAGTGGGTAGTTTGGCCCTTGTACAGATGAGGTAAGGTAGCCTGGAATAACTGTATTCCAGCAAAACAGAACAAAGATGCCTTGTCAGCATGGAAAAGCAAAACTAGAGACAAATTCATGAACTGTATGATTTTTCTTGGGGTCCTTTGTTGAGAGAAAATGACTGACATGGCCAGCACTGATTTCCCACACCTACTGTGAATGCTGTGGTGGTAGATGCATGTGCCTGTCCCATGTTCTGCTGGGATTACTTGAGTTACAAACCCAAACCTGAGTTACAAGCCCCAAAGGGAATAACCTCTGCCACCTCTAGCTACTGTTTGTATGAGGTGAAACCATGCAGAAAGTGAGTTTCTGGGAGAGTCTGGGAACTGGTCCTAAAACCAGGACAAACAAGACCATGGCATGGAAAGGTGCTCTGCCATGTGAAAAGTGGAGGTGGCCACAGTCTGGATGATTCTTAAGTATATGGGAATCTTCATCTGCATGTGTCCTGGAAAGAGTGAAGGAGTTGGCAGTTGATTTAGAGAGATACAGGAAGCCGTGATATGTGTGTATGTTTTGATAATTCAGCAACCACCACAGACTGAGAAAGCTGAATGAAGTGAAGTAAAATAGTATATGGCTAACTCCTGGCTAAAAGTAGAGACCGTAGGCTGTATCGTCAGGGAACAGATTTTCTTTTTTATCAACCTGATTTATGTGCTTAATTAAACATTTCAAGAAAGTAATCTGAGCCAATCTAATCATACAGTTTTTGATAAAACTATGATTTCTGGGTAGTGCTCAGGGGTGAATTTTTTTGCAAATCTATCTTATCTAAGTAAGCTAGGGACTTTTTAAAAAATCCTTTCAAGAGACTGAAGGAGACTCGAATCTTATTTTTAGTTGTATGCATAATAATCATAGTAATAGGTTGAACAGTTTCTAGGGACTATAATTTTGGTCATTGAGAATAACTGCTTATACCTAGCTTCAAGAATGCCACCTTTTTAACAGTTACAAAAGAAACTGCATTTCTGAGACTTCTGTGGTATCACGAGTATCAGGTGCTGCGTTCTTTCTTTTCCATGCAGTATCAGGAGAACTACAGGTAGTAGTAGTAGTACCATGTGACGGTGTGTGTAAGAGTAGCCAGTAGGTCCAATGAAGCTTAGTATGTCTAGGTGTAGCCTTCGAGAAAGTCTGTGACCACTGACAAACATGACAGCTAGACTGGCTTCTGGTAGCAAAGTATCTTTCTTTAACATCTAGAAAAAATAGTCTGAATGTAGAAGGTCTTATTTAGATTTATATCCTACTTGAAGCTTATTCTCCTTATGTAAGCTTATACCAGAATTTTACCCAGCGGAATCAAGAGTTCATGTGTGTGGGACATAAAAGGCAGCTTATCAGTAACAACTTCCTTTTTTTCCCCCCGGATTTTTTAGCTTTGTACTTGGTTGAGAATTCTTTTAAGTTGCAGTTTCCCTGATTTGTCCTGTCCAAAGCCATTTTGAGTATACCTGAAACATTTCTGTGATAAAACTCAGGAAATGTGACATGCTGTGCATTTCTGTTGAGAAAATAATAAGCTTTCCATTGGGTTTAAAGGTGAAATACAGCAATATTGGCTTGGCCATGCTTTTGTCACATAGCCATGTAAGTCAAAGGAGAGGTGTTTAAGGCTCTGACAAATGCAGAATTGATCTGAAACTCATGTTTTGCATCTGTGGACACTGACTGGAGGAGTTCCAAACCTTGTTACATCTGTAGGTTGAATTCTGGGTGGTTTAATCTTTGCATTAAATTTGTTAAGATCACGATGTGTGGCAGTGTGATTGCTAGCTGAAATAAGACAGAGTTTCTGCTGAACCAGGAAATTTGCTGGTGATGTATTTACTCTCTCCAATTCTCTAGAATAGAATCATTATTAAGGTTGGAAGTGACCTCAAGGATCATCTAGTAATGCCCTCCCATTTTCACCTCTTAAAATAATGTTAAGAGAATCTACCTCTCCTTCCCTGCCTCCGCACCCTCCCCCCCCCCCTTATTATTCTAGGAAACAGGCTTAAACTGCCCCCTGGGAAAACAGGCTTTAATACTGAAAGATGAGGGAGAGGGCATATGTTGGTCACCAAAGAGCAGGCACTGTTGGCACCTTTATTTCTTTTAAGCAGTAGTACTAATCAATTTCAAGTGCAATCAGTCCAGCCTATTGAATACTTATTAGCTGACCATCAGCTTTTGGGGACAAAACCTACAGATCCTTTATCTTGTTCCTCTCATGATGATAAAACTCTATATTTTTAAAAGATGCTGATGCAGAATTATCATTTTCTTCTCTGAGACTTTAAGAGCTTCATTTCACTTCATACTTTTTGGGGTCTTTTGTTGTTGGTTTTTTTTGTGTGAGTGACCCTTTCCCATTCAGGAAAGTTGGATTTGTTTCTGGATAGCTAATGATTTATTTGGGCCAGAAGCTATAGGGAACTGTTATCATTATTAAACTTAGTGATTCTCAAATTGCTGTGAGAAGGGACTTGTGTGCATAGTTGATTTTCGTCTTTATCTGTAGGAGGCTTTTAAATTTATAATCTAATTTCTCAAGCATTTATAACAATCTATTTACACATAATTTAGAGGTCTGTCAAATCTCTAAAATTACCCTATTAAATTATTGCAGATAACTTTTAATGCAGGTCATAATTAGTTACTTGTTCCGGTGGGGAATTAAAATCAAGCTGTTAGCCTGCACATCTTCATCGAAGAACAAAAAGCTGTGGCTAATTATTCCGATGGTGTGGGACTGCTGGCTGACTCATGATGCAGGAAGAGAACTATTTGAAATGTAATCTCTTAGGAGCAGAGCTGTGTATTGCATCCATGTTGTGGACTTAACAGCAAATGATGATGCCTTCCTGGTCTAGAGTTACAGTCTAACTGTTTTTCAGGTCATAGACTCTGGGCTGATACCTATGTGGTAATTTAAAATTGCACGCCATTTTACCTCCTGTTTCATGAAAGCTATGATGTGGTACAATGTAGTATAAACCAGATCCTATGGGAAGAACAGCCATTATTGAGATACTGAGAATAATAGGGACATGGATATTTCAGAAGCTTCAGTCTTTCCCAGCTTAAATTTGCTTTATAAAAAGCAGAATGTTACAGTGAAATCTCAAAGGCATTATATTGGCCCATTCCAGACTGCTGCAGTTACCAAGTTATACACTTGGCTTGTAATTTTGTTGATGATATAGGCACTGCTCATCATTGCTATAGAGAATAGAACAAGTGTCACCGCTATGATTAGCGTTAGTCTGCATGTCTGACTTCTCTCTTGGCATGTTCTTCTCTTCTCTCATTGTCTTCCCTCTCTATAGCCTCTTGATTTCATTTCTTCACTGCACACTGTCTGTAGCACTTACTTTATCAATGCGTTTCTAACTTTGAAATAATTGTTGTGATAACTGTGTAAGTGGCACACACTGATCTTGATAAAGCATCATTTTTCTCAAGAAGATAAGGAAGAGGAATAATGAGTTTAACCAGAACTCCCAGGTGAGCTCTGACCTGTTGGATGAAAGTTAAGCGCATATTTCAACCTTAAAGAAAAAAAGAGAAAACTGAGAAGGAAAGGAGTGTGAGTAAACACAGGAGAGAAAAACTGGAAAAGCTGCTCAGCACATGAGCATATTGATATGAGAGGAGGTACTGTAAAAGAAACCATGGATGAGTATAAGCAGTATTGCCTGGGACAGGCACCTAACCTAGTATGTAATTTTGACAGAAAATTAATATTGAAGTGGTTATTTGACTCAAGTAGAGCAAGCAGAGAGTAGGGCTACATCCTTGTATAACCATTATCTACTTGTTCCAAGATCTTGTGTATAGGGGGAGGTCTTTACCCAAAGTCTTTATGCGACAGCTGAAGAAAAGAATGTAGACTATATATTGATGACTGCCAGCTCTGTTTTACCTAGGTGCTTGAGGGGATACGCAAGCAGTTGGAAGTGGTTTTTATTTCAGGAGACGGAGAACACAACTAGAAGATAAACTTCTCAAATTTGACTGCAACCTGTAGGAAGAAATGGGTTGAGGACGTCCAGGTGGAAAAGCAACATGAGTGAAAACAAATGATAGCAAAGGAAAAATGTTGGATTTTGTCTGTATGTATACATAAATGTGTATATATGCACAAATATAGGACATGGAAACTGAGTCAAGGAGCTAAGGAGAGATAGGGAAATGTACTAGAAGTAACCACGGACAAAACTAGAAAAGCTAAGCCAAAACATAAGAGGAAACAGGCAAGATATACCCAAAATAACAAGGAGTCATCATATGTAAGTGTTCAAAGGAAGACTAAAGAGTTAATCCACTTCTTCCTGGACTGGGAGAGTGTATGGTAGACACCAATACACTTGAAATTTACTCTTGACTGTCTAGTAGCTATCTCTATGAAAAAGGTCAGTTCTGTGGAAGATGGCTGACACAATTAATGTGTTGGGACCACAGATTACAGCCTTATATGAGGAAGGTTAGAGAACATTCAGATGTTTTGGGGTAATCTTGACTTGATGAATTTCATGTCAAGACATCTAAGGGATGGTGGCTAACATCTTGGAGCTGTTAGTAGCCATTATTTGAGGGCACATGTGAGACAGACCTGTAGATTAGTATTAGAATCTATGTAGAAGAGGGAGTAAGTAGATGGGGTAGGAAATTTTAGACATCCAGTACTCAAAAAGACACTGAAGCAAAGTAGTGAAATAACATTTAAGCACCTAAGAAGAACAAAAGGAAGAAAATAACAGCTGATGTTTGTGTTTAGTATTTTTACTAGCAAGCTGAATGATGGACTTCAGGAATGTTCATTAAATATAAAGACCCCACAGAGCTAGGAGAAACTGTCACTTCTTTGCAGAACATGTTTAAATTTCAAAATTTATCTGGGCAAGTTGCAGTATGGGAAATTGAACTGCAGCTCAGTTTGATAAATGCAGATTACTGTAGCTAGACAAGCCTAAGGAGAACGGGGAACAACTTGCTCGGAGCAGCTATTTAGAAAAAGATCTGGGTTTGTTGTGGATCACAGCCCGCACTTGGAAAAGTAACGTTATGTGGTTGTGAAAAAGGTTAGTGTCATAATGAATACCTAAACTAAACTATTGTGTCAGCAAGATAAATCGCATAACCTTTCTGCTTTGCTCTGAAATTCTTTGGCTTCAGATTGGGCTATTTCTAATTTTGGGCCCCACGCTCCAGGAAAGATATGAACCCAAGTCCAGAGGAGAGCACTTAAAATGACTAGAGATAAAGAAAACATGACCTCTGAAGAAAGATTGACAGAATTTGAGCTGAGTCAAAAAAAGCTGGAGGAGTAACATGAGCCTTTAAAAGGCTTTCACAAAGAGGAAATAATCATCTATTGCGTAAATTAGCAGAGAATAGGATTACTTGCACTGGCACTGGAACCAGTGCTGTCAAACAAGGGTAACTGGGTGTCTGTCAGGAATGTCACCACCATAAGTGATCCTGACTGAAGGCAGGGGTATGACCTTAGGTAACTTAGGAGATTCCTTCCAGTCATCATTTGATTCAGCAGTGACCATACTCTGACCCCCAGCATAAATTAGCATAATTTTGGCAATCATGACCACTGAATCTGATTCCAGATGATAGTTTGTAACTTGCTTTTTCTTTTTTCAATTCATAAATGGATCTTAAATTTTGCTAGAGAGATACTATGATGCAGGAAAGAGTGGTTGAGAGAAGAATGTTGACAACCTTGTGCTTGAAATGAACCTGCTGCTTTCTGCTTCTACACGTACCGGCAATTTGTAACTTACTTTGGTCTCTTGCAATAATTATGCACATAGATGTTTTGGTGACCAAAGTCTAAAATTCTTTATATTGGGATTTCACTCTCCAGATCAAAGCTAATTTGTGAAGAATATGCTCATATGTTCACATGCAACTCATCAAATTTGTAAGTGTACTTTATTTTGTCTTTCTTTTTGATCACATCAGTGCAAATGATTTGTAGTCTGATCCTTTTGAAGTTTGCTTTAGGGTGAAGTTTGCCATAACAGTTGCATTAAGACACGCAAAGATGAATGTTTTCGTTTTAATTAGACCTTGATGGAGGAAGGATCCACTTTCTGCAGTGGAGCTAAAAATTGGGAGAAGGTATGCAAATCATTAAAAAAAAAATAAATAAAAAAATTCCAGCCCAGAACAACGAGGTAAAGTTTTAAAAGCAGCTGTTCAACTTCAAGAAACAAAGGGAGAAAAATACTGTCAGAATACTGGGTGATGAGAATATAGTATCATAGAGCCTTTAAGGTTGGAAGAGACCTCTAAGATCATCAAGTTCAACTGTCAACCCGACACCACCATGTTTATTAAACTGTGCCCTGAAGTACCACATATACCTGCTTTTTGAACACCTCCAGGGATGGTGACTCCACCACCTCCCTAAGTAGCCTGTTCCAATGCCTGACCATTCTTTTGGTGAAACATTTCTAGCATAACTAGCATTTCTGATTAAAACTTCCCTCCCAAGCTTCCATTGGATCCTTGCTTCTTTCACTCACTCACTCTCTCTTTTTTCTACACCTTTTTTTTGCTTCTTATCTCTATCACAGTGATCATTGGCTATATATTCATTTCATTCAAATAGAATTCTGAAACTGTGAATGCAAAGATGAGTAATTTCATTAAGACTGGGAGCCATCAGTATGTGTTTGAAATGATAACTCAATACCTTAAACAAATTTAAAGGTGTGCTATGATTTTAAATTCCTTATATAAAGCAGTCATTAAAATAAGGCTAAAATATGTATTGATTTTTAGGCTTTGATTTAGAAATGCTCTTTTATTATTAGGGCAGGAGACATCAGACATCGTTACTGTCTGACTTGCTGTGCTCATCATTTGGAATGATGTTAGGTTTTTTTACTGTTTTGAGAGAGCATCAGATGTGAGATTTTTTTAGTGGCATAAATACGTGCTTTTTCTTTGAGTGCCTTTTTGATCCTTCTTATTAAGAAAAGTGCCAGGAGTTACCAAGGCATAAGGTTGTCATCTGTTGCTTTACTTCACAACTCAGTAGAGCGAGCGAATGTTCTGCAGTTTTTTGGGCTCATTAGTTGAAATGGTCAGCGCTGTATTCATTACCACATTTGCTTTACCAACAGAGAGTAGAAAGACAATTGTGCTTTGCTTTGAAATCCAGTATATAATAATTTGGCCCAGAGCAGAGCATGACCAGGGCCCTGCTACCAGTTATGTACCGTGATGTGTCTTGCCAGTTTAGCTGTTGACAGAAGAGTTATTTTTCTCATGTGGGTATCACACTACATAGGTTAATTGAAAGTGCCTGAGTCACTTCTGTACACCCACAGTGTCACCAACTATTTTGTGTCTTTTACAGTGTAAAGTGGAACAGTAACATTCTTCAGAGTTTCCAGCGTGAAAGTTTTAGAAGGCCTCTTGTAAGTGCTACTTAGGAGCGCTAAGAGAGACCCACATGGATAGCGGCACAGACCTGCTTGCAACGAGACCAGGGAAGCTGGAGCAAGTTTGTACAACTGCATTTTCATCACTTTGTCCTATGCTTGCTGCGCAGAGGAAAGGTCAGGGCTCCCAATTAGAGCCAGCGTGAGCGCAGTGATGGCTTTTACTGATCTGGAGACCTTTCTGATCCGAGCTGCACAGGGCTGGCAGGGAATTCTGGCTTTGAATGGGCTGGTGTGTCTAGACGGCGAAGTGCCGTGCGGGAGTACAGCTGTGGTCTTGGAAGCAGCGCAGCCATGCCCCAGGTAGCCACTGATTATCCTGGACACTGTACCACACTGACGTGGCGAGGCGGCTTCCCGTACCTGAGCTGGCTCCCATAGCCTTGTGCAGTGTTGTAATTCTGTGGTGTAGGCTTACCTAACTTGTTTTGCAGAAGTCGCCAAACAGTTATCAGGCAGGTAATGATTTTGGCTGCTCTTGACCTGAGATAGATTTGGCCTTATATGTGTGCACTGACAAGTTCCACATCCCATTTCCAGAGGTTTTGCATTCTTTGACGTATGGTGTAATAGTTATTATGAATTGATTTGATTACTAATACAGTGTCTGAGCCTTTTATTAAAAGTGACAAAACTTTTGAGACTTGTAGGATTTAATGTTCTTGACTGGCTCAGTCTTTCAGGGTAGCTGTTCCTTCTGCGTTTGTAATAACAGACAGATCTCCTTATTAAATTCAATAAGAGAAAAAGCATATTTCCATTGAAATGAATACTTCGGGAATGAATTCTGTTTTAGTGGGAAGTGTTCCAGTCTGTCTGTGCTTTTATTTTGCTCACTGTATGAGTCCTTCCATATATTTTACTGTATTTGTTTTTGCACTTATTTGCAGTACCATATAACAGAGCCATATATAGGCATGAGTGCTTTTCTGTTCCTAAGCCTCTGCTAGTCCATATGCGCTTGTCCATGAATGTGCACACGCAGTCTGAGCCCTCTGACTATCTCGCTGTGCACAATAAGATCAGCAAAATCCTGATGGACGTTTCTATTAAAGCACTTCTTCATTTTCTTTGTGATGTAATACAACTTATTCGGCAAATCTTTTGATACTCTGGTTTGTTCGCACTATAGGCCAGTATTAAGATGTCACCCAGTCAGATTAAAAATTTATTCTTTTTCTAGCTTTTCATTTTTCCCTTGTAGGCTAGACTTCTAGCACAGTTGATTTCTCTTGGCTTTATTTCATTTAGAAGGGTTGCTGTGCTTGTGGATGTGTCAGTACTGGAAATCCCGCATGCTGAGTCCTTATTCCTGCCTGTCGGATACACCTATCTGTCACTGCATATTAAGTGTCTGCAACAGCTCCCATCAGTTATGGGACAACCCTTACCTGGCCAGGTACAAACTATATGCCATTCCAAACAGTAGATTGAATAATTTGATAACTGTAGAGTAACTGCGTAATTACTTCAGTGTTCAGTATATCAAGGATTTTCTCAGATTCTGTCAGAAAGGGAAAGTAGCAGTGACCCATAGATTGTGCTAAACAGATCTGAGCCATCTCCAGAGGAGTGACTGGCTCCCTTGATTCCCACCTGCCTTCATCCCCCTGCACCTCCCACTCCAAAATAAAGAAGTTGTTGTTAAAGAGCTCTTTTGTCTTTGCTAGTAGTCTCACCACTATCAGCTTCCTTTCTGGTACTCTTTAGCACCTGTGTTAAGCTGGTTGGTGAGTTAGCCTGGCAAAATGGAGTTTAACTTAATCTGTACATGCAGACGTAGACATGCACCTACCTAGCTTGCTCTGCTTATCATTTGTAGCAAGCACATAGTAGGGAGTTGGCCTGATCCTGGGATGATGTCTGCTAAGGAAAAAGAGTAACTGGTTGGTATTAAAAGATGAATGTGGCACAGGTGGTGCTATAGACAGAAGGACTCAGGGAATGGAGTGTACCCTCAGTAAGTTTGCAGACGACACCAAGCTGGGGGGAAGTGTCGATCTGCCGGAGGGTAGGATGGCTCTGCAGAGGGACCTGGTCAGGTTGGATTGATGGGCAGGGGCCAGTGGGTTCAGGTTCAATGTGGCAACGTGTCGGGTCCTGCACTGTGGCCACAACAACCCCAGGCAGCACTACGGGCTTGGGGCAGGGTGGCTGGAAAGCTGTACGGAGGAAAAGGACCTGGGGGTGTTGGTTGATGCTCGCCTGGACATGAGCCGGCAGTGTGCCCAGGTGGCCAAGAAGGCCAACGGCATCCTGGCCTGTATCAGGAATAGTGTGGCCAGCAGGAGCAGGGAGGTGATTGTCCCCCTGTACTCAGCCTTGGTGAGGCCGCACCTCCAGTACTGTGTCCAGTTTTGGGCCCCTCACCACAAGAAAGATATCGAGGCCCTGGAGCGTGTCCAGAGAAGGGCAACGAAGCTGGTGAAGGGGCTGGAGCACAGGTCTTATGAGGAGCGGCTGAAGGAACTGGGACTGTTTAGTCTGGAGAAGAGGAGGCTCAGGGCAGACCTCATTGCCATCTACAGCTACCTGAAAGGAAGTTGTGTTGATCTGGGGGTTGCCCCCTTCTCATAGATAACTAGTGACGTGACAAGGGGGAGCGGCTGCAAGTTGCAGCAGGGGGGGGTCAGGGTGGAGATGAGGAGAAATTTCTTCTCGGAAAGGGTGGTCGGGCATTGGAACGGGTTGCCCAGGGCGGTGATGGAGTCACCGTCCCTGGGGGCTTTTAAAGAAAGGTTGGATGTGGTACTTAGGGACATGGTTTAGTGGGTAATAGGTGGTGGGGGGATGGTTGGACTAGATGATCCTGGAGGTCTCTTCCAACCTTAATGATTCTATGATTCTATAACTCTTGAAAAGGGATTTATAGGCAAGACATATCCCTGTTTGGTTGCAAGCACATGTCCATAATAATTCAGTTCCAACAGTGGTTCTGGATATCTTGTTGCAATTGTAAAGATCAAAGTTATCTGGCAAAGAGACTGCATTTGAGCTGTCCATTAAGATGTGTATCATGGTCAGTGGAGAGAAAAGGCATTTCTATCAAGAAAAACTTATGACCTGCTCTGTGACTTCATCTCACTCTTAGAGATGACATGGAAACATGACTGATGCTCTCCATTTGACTTACAAAGGCGACATCTCAGGAAGTAGCTTGCATCTAAATGTCTACACCGTACATATCTACAGGTAGGAAAGATTAACTTCTTCCTGTGTTACTGATCAATAAGCATGTCTAAATAACATATTATCTCCTAATGACTGGAAGTTCCTCTGGTCACATCATAATCTGGCTTCAGTTGTTCACTCCTTGACCTCTCAGCTGCAGTGCAATGCTGCAGTTAGCCTTGGAAACAAAATGTCTTATGTTTTGGAAAGTTTAAATGGCTCAAATGATTATAGCCCATCTCATCAGCCACACAGAGTGCCATAAATGTGTTAAACCTTTTTTACCCTGTCCTGGTTTCAGCTGAGATAGAATTAATTTTCTTCATAGTAGCTTGTATGGGGCTGTGTTTTGGGTTTGTGATGGAAACAGTGTTGAAAATACAGAGATGTTTTTGCTGTTGCTGAGCGATGCTCACACAGAGCCAAGGCCTTTGCTGCTTCTCGCACCGCCCCGTCGGTGGGATGGCTGGGGGTGTGCAGGGAGTTGGGAGGGGGCAGACAGGGCAGCTGACCCCAACTGACCAAAGGGACATTCCATACCATATGACATCATGCTCGGTTTATAAGGGGCTTGGGGAAGAGGGTGGGGGGAGGGAGCGCAGCGTGTCAGTGTTTGAAGTGAAGGCGTTTGTCTTCCCCAGCACCTGTTACGCGTGATGGAGCCCTGCTGCCCTGGGGATGGCTGAACCCCTGCCTGCCGTGGGGAGTGGGGAATGAATTCCTTGTTTTGCTTTGCTTGTGCGTGCGGCTTTTGCTTCACTTATTAAACTGTCTGTATCTCAACCCATGAGTTTTTTCACTTTCACTCTTCCAATTCCTCTCCCCATCCCACCAGAAAGGAGTGAGCGAGTGCCTGCGTGGTGCTCAGCTGCCAGCTGGGGTAAAACCATGACATACCCTCTTTATGCTGGCTTTCGATAAGAGCATTGATTGAGAGTGTTGCTCTTAATATCCAAGATTGTAATTGATTTGTGTTTAGAGTACCTAAAATGCCTCAAATCTTAGCTGGGGGTTACTGCTGGCCTGTTGAATCTTTCTGCAAGAAACATAACGTGGATCTGTGCTGAGAACAATTTCCTGTTGGTATTTAGACTGACAATAGAATAAATTTCTGGAGGACCGTATCAGTGATGCTCTCTCTGCTTTACTTGAAGTAGGAAGTGTACTGCATGGCCCATGTTGTTTCCAGGATGTTGAGCTGCACGTGATATATTAAAAAAAAAAAAGTCGGTACCAAAACAGTGTGTGTACCATTGTGATGTCGTGCATTGTATTTAAAAACTACAATGGCATCACAAAAAAAAGCTTTATGAATTATTTGAGATTCTTGACATACAGGTTTCAATGAAGGATTTCAGAAGCTCTTTTCTGTGTAGTGTGGAGAAAGAAATTATTTATCAGATCCTGTTGCTATATCATGTATAAGAAAGCACTTTTATTTGGAAGACTCAGGAAAAAAAATCTGGTAAAGTGGAATTTGAATTTAGGGGAAAAGCGCGAAGAAATAAACATGCATGCAATGTGGTCTGAGGGCATGTGGAAAGCTTGGGAGAGAGCCATGTTGCCATTGCTTACTTTAAATAGATCATCAGTTCTTTCTCTCCGATTACCGGGTGTTTTGCTATATAAGATGAAGAATGTTGACATGCTTTCAGGTGCCCACCTTTCTCTGTCTTCTGCACAACAAATCCAACCAACCGTCAAACTGCCTGACTGAAAGTTGAATGAGTTGACCTTCCACATGGGGATTTCACCATTTTGAGGTGCTTTACATGACAGTCATGCAGCTCAGTGATATCCACCATGAGCTTCTCTTTACTAGCCGGTCCAGAAGACCAAATACGAATTGGCTGCCAAAGGTATTCGGGAGTTTTTTGAAATTGGGACATAGTGTGATGTTTGCTCACTGTTTAGTGATACCAGTTTAAAAAGTTAGCACCACTCAGCTGTTCCTCGTTTCTCCCTCATCTGAGACACGAAGTGTCAGAAAGCTCCCATTTCATGTTAGTATGAAGAAAACAAGATTCATTTAAGCCACCTTTTTACCTTGGATTGACATTACACTAAAATAAACTGCATTTGTCTTTCCTTTGCCTTGAGGCATGGGCAGAGTGGCTTGTATCTGTCTGCAAAACATCATTTTAACTTCTTAGAGTTGTCTATTTGATGACTGGCAAATTATTTTATTGGCTGTTAAATGGTCTATATCTCACTGATGCTTGGAAAATAGTCCATACCAAGAAAGCCACAGATACTCACTTACCTTGGATTGTGCCAGGGAGAGATTCAGACAGGTTGGTGGTTGGTTTTTTTTTTTCTGTTGGGAGGTAGGATTTGAAACATGTATCGCTCATAGTTTATCTCAGGTAATGTGGGAATAAAAAAATGGATAAAATGTAGCTGGAGTAGATTTCATCAGTGGGAGATGCCTGAAATAGTGACATACACGAAGAAAAGTTCACCTGTATTGTATCAATATGGAAACGGCGGGCTGTTTTCATCTGCAAGTGTCTCTGCATGCAACACTGTATGTAAAAAGACAGCAGCAATAGGATGCAGCTCAGGCATTTGCCATGAAAAAACCAACCCAACAAACCAACAGCATTTCTATTCTTATATGGTGACCTTTTTTCCTGTGTCAGACATATTTTCTGTATAATTGTCAGAAAAGAAAAAGTCCTTCTCTTTAACCTTGTTCGGGGTTTGGTGTTTTTTTTGGTTGGTTGGTTTTGTTTTTTTCTTGAGGGGGTGGGGGGGGTTTGTTTGTTGTTTTTTTTTTCTCCTTACCACGTTTCTAAGGGAGCACTTAGTTAAAAATCTTTGACAGAACCTCAAAAGATTTTTGGCATGCTGGGCAGAAGGACTTGAGATAGTGTCATACTGTACCTGCTGTAAGAGAGGATTCTCTGGGGGGCAGTCAGAAGCCTTGGAGGCACGTTCTCTGCGTAGCACACACAGATACTTGCCTGGGTGCTGCTGAAGCAGTATAACTCTGTTCTCTAAAGAAACACCCGGGACCATAAATGCGTTACAGTTTGCTCTGCAAGTTGGGCATGCGCTGGAAGCTGGGAAGGTAGGTGGAGCTGTGATGCCAGCAGACTGAACACTTGCCTGCTTTCTTTACTGTAATTCCATTTGCTCTTCAAATTAAAGTATTTCCTCCTGATTCATAATACGATGAGTCCAAAACTGTGATTGAGTGCAGAGTTGAGGGCTGAGTGCCGGAAACCAGGTGCTTTGATGAGTAGTTGATGTGTTTTTCTTGTTTTATTGCAGGGAGCAGGAAGGAAAGAGACTTTTTTTTCCTTTTTTTTTTGGGGGGGGGGAGGGGGCAGGCAGCAGGTGATGCTAGTTGTCTTTTCCTTTGTAGCACTAAGAAACTAATTTTCAAGCATAGATTTTGAGAGGGCTATGGCCTCAGCCCGATATCTGTTGAACAGCTATCAGCCTTACGCTGCCTGTTCTTCAGTGCAGTCTGTTTTGTTGTACAGGTGACAGTGTTAAGCCAGATACTGACACTTTTTTTGTCTTTTCAAGAAAGTGAATTCTTTGACAGTTGTCACAAATACGGTATCAGTTTTGGTGCACTCAGTCAAAGCACTCCCGTGTTAGCAGTAGGCAGAATACTGTGAATCATGATCCATTAATGAAGACAAAAGTAGCAGCTTACCCTTTTCAGCAGTCCATTAGCACTCTTGACTGATTAGCTGGAAAAGCAACCATAGTTCCAGGGAAATGAGTCAGCAACGAGTCAGGCCAGACCCTGAGTCAGCACTGCACCCGCCCAGCCGTGGGGGCTCACCAGGAGCCCGCTGCCCTTGCAAGGGTGTAGCTGGCCAGCTGATGGAAGTGATCCTTCCCTCCAGGGATCCTGAGGCATCCTGTGACGTGATGTGTGCGCTTCAGTCCTGTGCGAAGCAGGAGTAAGTCGAGTGGAGGTGCCACCACGGCTGGGAGGAGAAACTGAGGAGCTGTCTGTGATCACTTTGCTCTCCTCAGGCTATCTAAAAGGGGTTATAAGGAAGGTGGAGCCAGGTTTCTCTCTAAGATATATGTTGTAAGGTAGAGGCAATCAGTAGAGCAAGAGAAAGTCAGATTGACTAGAGGAATTTTTCACTGCAAAGGTAGTTGAACACCAGAACCATGCCCAGAGAGGCTGTGGTACCCTGGGCATAGAAAGCTCACCTGAACCAACACCCTGAGTTAATCTAACATTGATGTAAGCTATGCTTCAAGCAGTCACTCGGACTACATGATCTCAAGATGTCCTTTTCAACCTTAATTATTCATCATTCAAAAAATTGTATGTTTAAGTGGATTCTCAGTCAGAGTTTAGTAACCACGTATTTAGTTCAAACTGAGATTTACCCACAGTGTTTTAATTGTACTGGTTTCTTAAAGAACTCTAGGAGTTCAAAGCTTGATGGCTTCTTTCCTAGATTTGAAGATCAAGACTTTTCTTTGGAAAATAAAAACTAAATTTGCAGGAAGTGAGACTGTAGAAGTGTGAATGATGCAGGTTTGGGCTTTGGCTTCAGGCTGTGACCAAATGCTGTAATGTTTGTTCCTTTGTATCTCAGGTGCCATTATGTACTCCCAGGCTTTTTTCTTATGGATCCCTGATGTTCCTTCTGACAAAAATGACAAGCTACATTTAATAATTTAAAAAGTGTACTACTTTGGGGGTTCTTCTTTTCTTTTTTGGTACTTGTTTCCCCAGCACATAGTATTTAATAACACTGTTTGAGTAATGTAGAAACTCACAGACATTTGCTTGCTTTCTTGGAAGCAAGACAGTGCTGTCATGGGTTTGTCCTCTTTCGTGAGGTTGGTAGTCTTGCCGCTCCCATGTTTCCCCTTCGCTTTTTTTCTCAGGGACTTCATTCTTTTACCCTTGACATTTCTTGAAGTGAATATTGAGTTTTTGTTTTTCCTGTCATTAGGCTGACCTACCTCAAGGAAAAGTTCAGACCCTTCCAGGGAGAGGATGAAAGAGGTCAATTATAAATGAAAGGTAGGGAAAGGAGGGATATTTTCCTGTCTTGCTTCATCATTTTCACTGATGGAGTCTGCAGAAGCAGAACAGTCTGGTGCTTGTAATATTTGGGGATGGCTCCGTGTTTTCTGAGCTCATTATGGAAAGGAGCCAGTGAGAGAGCTGGAGAAGTGAACAGGCTGCCCACATGTTTAGAACAGGCTGGGAAGCTGCTTCAGGTTCTTATTTCCCAATCCTGCCCATGAAAAGGAGTTCTTTTGTGGAGGGGTGGAAAAATGAAAAATGGAAAATGAGAGGGGGATGGGAAGAATCTGCCTTTTTCCTGCTCCTCAGGGGACTGGTGTTAGATAGAGCATTTGAGGAAGAAAATGCCATGTTTGGATTTTCAAATACTTGAATTTCAACTGTGCTGTTGGCTTCAGAAACTTGTAAGGAAGTCCAAAAGAAACAGTCTTCCTTTCCAAAAAGGTTTAGCTTGCATCATGTAGGCTCCTTTGCTTGTAGAGTCATATTTAGTGATGTAATGAAAAAAAATGTGGAAGTGGTGTCTTTCAAATCTCACTCTCAAACAACTTCAGGCCTTGACAAAAGAATTTAAGGACTTCATATAGCCCATATTTATCACTGTACTGATGGAAGTAGAAAACATTCAGCTTTATCTTGGTTTGGTTCGTAAACTCTTGATAAATTCTCTTTTGCTCCCCCCCAAACCAGAGAGGTAAGAAAAATGTTGACTTTGGAAAGTATGACCTCTTCTCACAGGAGAGGTACTGATGTGCGGTTGGCTGCTTTGGATTCTTTTCTCGTTTTTGGTGTTTTGTTGTTTTTTTTTTTTTCCCCACTAGCACAAGGCAATTCATTGGGAAAAAACTTAGAACAGTCTTTAGAAGATTACTGCAGTGGCAGCCCTGCAGTACTCACCTACCTACTGCAGCCTCTCCTGTGGTTCTGGTGCAGGAAAATAGAATGCTGTGTGTCTTCAGCATGGAAAGATTTTCCTACCTTTAAGAATTTTGATGATTCTCCAGCAAATTTGTAATTATCAGGAGTCAAGACTTTTTGTATGTTTCACAGAGTCTTGTCATTGCCACATGGAACGAAATAATTGTGGGTGGCCTCTCCTGAGCAAGTTTACGGGTTTTTCACATTGTAGAATTTACTGGAATTCATGTTAAAATGTGCAAGCTGACCATGGCAATCCAGATGTGACTTCTTGTGGCATCACCCTGCCTATGGCAGTAGTCAAAAGATACTGATTAATTGATTTTTACTACCTCAAGCTGTCCAAAGCAGACTGGAAAGAAAGCTGGAGCTTTAAATAGCATTGTAGCAAAAGGTGAGATACTAATTTACTGTTCCTGTTCTCTGCTTCTTGCTAGAATTTGACCCAAGTGGGGTCAGAGGAGGGACAGGTAGGACAGATTTCTGCCTGATCTCTCCACTGCCTTTCCTCACCTTTCAAGAAGAGATTAGATATTTAGATTAGATATTAAAAAGAAGTTCTTTACTGCGAGGGTGGTGAGACACTGGAACAGGTTGCCTGGAGAAGCTGCGAAGGCCCCATCCCTGGAAGTGTTCAAGGGCAGGCTGGATGGGGCTTTGGGCAACCTGGTCTAGTGGAGGGTGTCCCTGCCCATGGCAGGGGGGTTGGAACTAGGTGATCTTTGAGGTCCCTTCCTACCCCAACTATTCTGTGATTCTATGAAGAGGAACAGGGGCTTCCACCCTGACTTCAGCCATGAGAAAGGAGTGGGAGGCAGCAGTGAGGACCAAGCGGTTGGCTTGGCCAACCATTCCCCAGCTCCGTCACTCAAAAGCAGACCTTCCTCATTCTCCTCAAGATCATTTTTCTCTGTCCCCAGTGAAGGCTACAGCTCAGATGAGATGAGTGGCCTTCCTCCTCATGGTTCTTGGCTCATCTGGGGACGTGTCAAAGAGCCACCAAAGGGCATACTGAAATCAGGAAAAGGTGCTGCCTGTTCCCCAGGCTCCTCACATGGAGCTCTCTGTCCTTTGTCCAGTTCTAGCGTTTCTCCTTGTTTCCTTATTCCTTTGGGAGAAAGAGGTGGGAACACAGCTGGAATTTGGACATGGGTCCCCCTTTTGTGTTGAAAAGGAGAAGGCAATCTTGTTTTGGACTTTGTAGGTCATCTTAGTCACGTGTTTCTGATTACAAGGTGATCATATGTGTGGTTGTTACTGCAGTAATCATGTTTGATATGTCCTGTTCTGATCCAAAAAGCAATTATTACTCTCATTGTGACACTTGTATGCGTTTCCTCATTTTTAAACCAGAGCTCTTTATTTATTGATACTACTCGAAGTTTTGTCCACTCTTGAGTTTGAGACCTGCCAACTTCAGTAGACCTGAATGCAGTGGCTGTAGCACCCTCTGCCTCAGAGAGACTGTGACGGTGCAGTAGAGCTGCTGTGCCTGTGATGCTGAGGGGGGGCAGTGTGCTGAGCAGCTCAGGAAGGATGCTGGCCTGTGACCAGAGTGGTAGGCTAGAGCCAGCACCCATGGGCTACCTGAGTCCCTTTTACTGAGGAGGAGATCGATTTGTTATGGAGCACTGATAATTCTGTATTTACATTCTTGAGTGAGCCAGCAAAATTATATGGAGTTTAATTGAAATTTTTTGTTTTAGAGGAGAGTGAGGTTTCCTTGAGTTTTGGCTTGTGGTTTTTCTTTAAAGCTGAAATTTTTAATAGAATTTAAATTTTCAGGCATAGGTAGTTCTGGGCACTAGAGCATATGTAGGCAAAGATCTGTATGTTTCTGAAGAATGCTAGAGTTTTTTGAAACATATACTAAGCGTATA
Source organism: Psophia crepitans (assembly GCA_013399095.1). Classification (NCBI taxonomy): domain Eukaryota; kingdom Metazoa; phylum Chordata; class Aves; order Gruiformes; family Psophiidae; genus Psophia; species Psophia crepitans. The sequence goes on from VWZZ01005617.1 coordinate 147,592, forward strand.
TGTTATGCTAAATGTATGCATAGATATATACAGTTAGCCTTTGAAACCTAGTACAAAGTAAAAGCTGGTTTAAACTTGAGTCCAGGAGCTTTTTATGGTAAGGTGTGGGGGGGGAAGTCTTATATGGAATATAAAAATGTTAATATTTTAATAAAGTGGATTTCTTTGTCTTGACCAGGTCACTAGAGCTACTGCAAGCAGTAGGGCTGTTGTGGGAAGGTTTTGTGTTTCAATATAAAGATCCTCTTCGTAATTAGTTATTTTGATATTTTGCAGCTTTCCTTCTTGGAACTCAGAATACGTAAATATTCAGCCGTACAGACTTGTTTGCTAGAGGAAATAAAAAAAAAACACCACACTCTGTGAATGAGGGGGGAAAAGTCACTTATCTGAGGGCTTAAAAAGCAAATTGACTTTGAGACCTCTCTTGTTTTTACAGTCCCTATGAGCTCAGCTAATTGCTACTGTACCAATCAGACTTCAAATGTTCATTCCTTCTGTCGTTCCCCTGACCTGAGCACAAACATCAACATCCTCCATTAAATTAGACATCTGATAAAGTAGCAGCTTAAAATGCAAGCGCTCGTTCATCCTTAGTCAGGCTTCGTTGTAATGTTGTTTCTTGCTTTTTTTCTTTCCTCCAAAATGAAGTAAATTACATAGAAGCACCAATAACTAAATAACAGTGCATGTCAAAAAACTCATCTGGAAGAACATTATTGAAAGCTCAAGTTTACAAATTATTAGGTTAAAGAACAAGGTCCCAGGAAAATAGATTGTTAGCAAAGCAATATTGGTCTCAAATGAAGAACACATTTAGAAGCTAGGAGAGGTGGTTAACTTTTTTTTGTTTCTTCATCAAGACAGCATGTGGTTACCCAAGCTGATGATTGAAGGGTTGGTTTCTTCTTTCAGATAGACACTAATGTTTCTACTGAATCAGGTAAATGGAAGCTGTCTTGTGTAACTGAAAAAGAAAAAAAAAATCTGAGCCTAAAATGATTTTTGATTATACTTTAATGAGACACAATTTCTGAGCCCGTTCATACTGGATGATTTCGCTTGCTGCATCTTTTAAATATTCATGAAACTTGAAGCAGAAATGAAGACAGGTCTCACTTTTCTGACTGTATACCTCATAAACCTCCACCGAAAAACATTATAAAAGGATTTATTGAGCTTTCAGAAATAGGGAGAAGGCTAAAATTATGGTAGCCTCCATGAGCTTAACTAGCTTACATCCCATTATCCCCTTCATGTTCAGCTCTTGTCCTAAGCCTTTAAAATAATGTCCATCTCCTACACATCTCTACATAATTCCTTTTGTATGGGTTCCTTGATCAGTCATTTCAGAGAACAAACCTGTGCTGGGTGTAAATCTGTGCTCTATACAGAGGGAAACAATATTTTGTTGGATCACATTTTTGAGGATGCCAGAATGTGGTTAGAGAATGAGTCAGGAGATTGCAGAAGGAAAAATTTCAGGGTTAAGATAGGTGAATGATGCCCTAGAGTGCTGACTTTTTGTGCAGTACTAGGCAATTTGCTTAAAAATCAGATTCTTAGAAGTGAGTTCCTGTTTTTATGACTGTTTGCCTCCTTATCTTATTTACTGAACGCTTCCAGAGATCAATGGGAACTCTTTTGAATATGGAAAGTATTATATAACATGAAAAATTCTGAGAAATAGGCCTTGGTTTTCTCATACCGTACCTCTCAAATTAGTAGATGTATTTGACCTGACACGCTTTGTCTTAGCTCTCTCATCCTTAAGGAAGTCTTATTCAGATAAATATTTCTGAAGCTTTCAGATACTGTGGTGATGAATGTTAAAAGCTCCAAGACAAAAAGAACGGATAGGAGAATTTCCATAGCTTGGAGTGAAGAAATTTTAGTGCTATATATACTGAAGAAAATGCAGCTGCTCATTCAAAATCATTTGTAGGCAGCACCCATTCTGTGTGCCAAATGAGATAGGACCCTGCAGTGAAATACTTCATGGCCATTTCATTAAGCTCTATGCTGTGCAATAAAGAGTGAAGTAAATTTGGACTTTAAAGATCTCCCTGTGGATTTTTTGTTTGTTTGCAGCTTTTTTTTTCTTCTTCTTCATTCATAAGTTTTTCATTATTAGGTGAACCAATAATTTGGAGAGACTGGATTTCTGACTACCTTCTCGCCATAAGAGGGTCATGTGTCCTAGCCCAAATTTGAAATGTGTGCATGCTCTGTTGGGTGGATGCTTTCGCACATTTCTTCCATATCTCTCCACTCTTGACACATCTTGGAAGTCTTTTCCCTGGCTCAGATTTCTAATCTTTGTTCATGGTCCCTGGCCTGTTCTCACCATTAGGGAGTTCACCGGTGGCATGCTTTCTTGAAGATCCCAGTCCACACATCCTTATGCCATCCTGTTGTCACCCTCCGTACCATGCTGGCTCCTCATCTTTTTCACTTCATCGGTTCCTACCGTGACCTTCCTAATCCCAGCTCCTTGCTGAGTCCCACCACGAATCTGTGACTCTCCCATGCCCGTATTTATTGATGCTGCAGATTTCTTCCCAGAATGATTCCCCCTCCCCTCCAATTCCCCATGACCTTATGACTTTGCAGTCAGTTCACTGAACGTGGCATGACTCTGGAGCTGAGAGACTCAGACTTTTTCCTGGCGGTGGCTCTTAGTTTTCACAGCGGAAGACAACACGAATTTTTACTCCTCTGTTTCCTTATTTTACCAAGGAGATAAGACTGTTTAGTCTCCTTCTCAAAAGTATTTAAAAGCCTGTGAAGAAGCAGTTCAGCAGTCTGTAAGCACAAAGCACCACTGTTAATGAATGAAATGAGATAAAACTGAAGTGGAGTTCATGATGGTAGGCTGAGGCAAACGCTCAGGCAATTTTCTGCCAAGGTACAGGGAGTCTTTCAAGCTTTTTTAGTGTTGAGCATCACTGCAGAAATCTAGCAGTTCTTTTCTTTGAAGTGTTGGCCCCTGAAATTAAACATCACAGGCTTTGAGGAAGTCAATTCAGCCTCAGTTTGGTGTCTCCCAAGGTTTGTTTTCCTCACTGGAAGAAGCAGTACTGTGCGTTCCCAGCCCTGCAGAACCTGTGCGCGTTGCCATCTGCCTCTGCTGCCATCTGCTCCCCTGAGCTTGCCGCAGCCAGAGACTGTACGTGCCCTTTCTGATGGCTGAGGCATAGCAACAGGAAGATGGATTATTTATCCTAATACCAGGGTAGCATTTCTCTGGAGGAGCAGGGAGGGGAAGGTAGAGGTTTTCTGGTTTTTTAGCTTACTTCCATGACTCTTGGGCGCTTGCAGTGTTTGAGGGTTGTCTTCCTGCAATTTGACCGCCTTGCGTACTGCGTGGAAAAGGCCTTGTAGCAGAGACAGCAGATGCTGCGTGTGCAAGGTGATTTCTCATTTTCTTTCTGGTGTATATTGCATTTTAAATTTAACAGCTCTTCCTTTTTCCAATGTATCAAAAAGATTCTTTGGCACCTGGCTGTGGAACGTTGCTTGATTACATAGCAGTGATTCTTCAAGAAAGTTGCGTTTTGTTTTTGTTTGCTTTCTGTTTTCTTCCTCCGTGCGTCTGAGTAGGACTTCAGAGCTACCTGAGGTCATGCCCCATTTTCTCCAGGTCTTTATTTTTATCTTCGTAAGTAATATGTAAATAAACTTTGGAGATATATGTAAGCAGGCAATAGTGTGCACCCACAATTCCTTAAGCTATCGTTAGCTCACTCTGTGTGTGCGCATGTGTGTGCGTGTATATGGATATATAAAAAAATTCATCCTTCATCTATATAATGTGAACTCCTTGAAGAAGCTCTTCAAAAACAGTGCTAGGCAGTTTTCGCTGCAGGAGTTAAACATTTGAAGAGTAGAATCCCATGCATGGTTCTCATGAGCCTATTTTTAGTTTGTCTTATGGGAAGAAAGGCAAAAAATAGACTAGGACCGTGACTTTGGATTTAGTGCGCATAATGTTTATAGGTTAGTTGACAGCAGCATGTGTATGTGCCACGGGACTTCAGTACTACACTTCCTGTACATTCATTAACAGGACTCCCGGCAGAGCTACTGTAGTTTCAGTGCTCATAATACTAATTTTAACATGCCGCTATAAAATGCGTCATAGCTGTGAAGTGCTATTTTCAGCCTTGATTAGGGATTACTGACCTGAAAGTTCTGTATGTCTACAGTGAGAGGCTTTCTTGAATTCATAAATGTCTCTCTGGATTTGCCCAGAGTGCTTCGCTCCTCCACCTCTCTCCCCTCCTACAGAAGCTGCGGATGGAGGAGATGCGCAGGGTTTTGTTGCACTTATGCATATGGTGCATTTATAGCCTGTAAGTACCAGTGCTGCGTCTTTTAAACGTACATAATTTTGAACCAAGAAAATTATTTAGGAATGATTTGGTTATTGCTTTCATCTTCTGCTGTCCTTGCTGATTTTCTAAGTTTTGTTTGGTGCGATGGGGTCAGTCCGAAAGGCTAGTATTTCCAAAGTATAAATTGCAGTTCTTGTATGACTATGTGACCCTGAGGCTTGGTACTCTTAAAGCAGACGATACTCTGATGGGCATTTTCAAATCAAGGTTGTGTAGGGATTAGGTGAGAGAGAGGGATGCAGAAACCTGATGTCTTGTCTGAAGAAAAAATCAAACCCAAAAACATTTAAATGTTCAAAATCTTAGGAAGCTAACTGTTGTAGCTATTAAACTTTCCATGGAAATACCTGCCTCATATTTTCCAAGTCACTTTCCATTGCAGATGTTTCCCTACTAAATAAAATGTCCTGCTTTGTTGGTGGCTTGCTAGCATTTAAAAAAAACCCAAAAACCAAAAACATCTGAGTAAGGCTTACCTTCCTGTGGACTTCACACACTTGTACAGAGTTTGAAACCTTTAAAAGATTGGCCAATACCAAAGTAAAAAAATTCGGGTCCCCTGACTCGAACAGAAAGGAAAACAAAAGCCGTGACTTAATGAAGTGGATCAAGAATTGAAGATGTTTCAAGAGTGCCCCTTCCGCTTTCAGTTTTATACCTACAGAATTACATGCACTTGAAACCAAAAATCCTTGAAACGTTGCCTCATTTGGAAATGAACAATTAAAAGGTCCAACATTTGTTGTTCATCGCTCATTGGGTGATTGCATGGCAACTTTGCTGCCTACAGCGCACGAATTTGTTAGCATGGCTCTGAACTGGGTGGGCAGGACCAGGTTGTTCAACGCTCGGTTGGTTGGCCATTGAATGAGCAAATTGTTCTAGCAGCAAAAAGAGCGAACTTCTACCTTGCCCTCATTTTTCCACCCATCTCTGTCATTCTCTGTTTATGGGAAAGGGAGTGAGGAGGAAAGGCAGATATTTCCCCATCTCCAGGATTGCAGGTAGAAGGAAGAGATACGCTGGTTACTCCCGTCACAGCTTCAGATTTGGTCCTTTCCGTTTTTAGATTTTACTGTAGTGAGTGTTTCTCTCTTGTCCGTGGTTTCAGCACCTTAATAACACAGATTTGAAAAGCCATTTTCCCTACAATTAGTGGACACTGATTTGAAAACAAAACACAGACAAAAACACTATGGAAAGCCAGATTGGGGTGTTAACTTTGTGAGGGTGGGGTAGCAGTTTTTCTTTTAAAAAGCTGACTTAATCAGGCAGCTAGCTTCATTTCTGCTCAGAGAAATGCCTACACCCTCTGCATTGCATCCGTGGTGTGTCTTTCATTTGCATTTTATAAATGCATAAAATATTCAAAATAGTTTGCAAAAACCAATGGTTGATCTGTCAGAACTGCAGAGTTATCACAAATATTGAGGTGCAGAACAAGAACGGGGGGGTAAAATTGTTCAGCAATTTTCATCTAAATACACGTATTTAATTTCCCTTCTTCTCCCAAGCGTAAAAACAGCAGGAAGGCCCCAGCGCCTGTCGGAGCAGAAGTTAGAAAGCCCGGCTTTCAGCACACCGATGAGGAGACAAAATCGCAGAGCTCTGAGCGTGATGCGCTGTTTCCTCTCACCCCCCTCCTCTCCCCTCCGCCAACCTACATTTCTTGGCTCCCGTCGGCTCCGAGGCTGTTGGGGTTGTGACGTAAATGACTCACAGCAAGTGACCCCCGTGGCAAACCTGTAAAACATTATACGGCATGAATAAGAAGTCTCTTATTAGGTCTGCAGCTGGCGAGATGCAGACATATGGCAGCAAGGATGTTTTGGAAGAAAGGCACGGCTTGACAAAGAACCCAGTCTCCCGATAAAGGTTTATACTGGCACTTTCCTGTGTTTATAATACCATATGCCAGGGGCATGGCCTCTTTTTTCATCATATTGTTGTTTAACTTTTTTTTTTTTTTTTTTTAAACCTAATCAGCCCTTCAGTTGAGGAGTCTGAGAAACAGAAACTTGATATCGATACTATTTTTTCCTTAGATTTCTCTGACTGGAGTTATCCTCTTGTAACTGCCTGGACTCAAATCTGTTTCATATATAAAGTGAAGTGAGTTTGTCAGGACCAATTGTTTCTGTTATGAGAAGGAAGTTTTATTTTTGAGAACATTCTCAGCATAGACTCAATATTGCCTGGGTTTTTTGGTGTTTTTATTTTTTTTTCTCATTTAGATATTCAAGCTCGTTTCCTTGCTTGCTTTTTCCTATGCTAGTTTATTATTACAGGATAGTATAAGCACAGTTGTTTTCAAGGAAACTTGCTGTCTGAATGTGTTTTTAAAGCCTCTTTCCCTTGCAGCCTAACACTTTTCCTAGATCCAGGTATCTAGTCTCTGGTTTAAGACCTGCACAATCATGCTGTTCCTCTGTAAGTTACTATGAAAACTGGTACTTTAAATGACCTTTAGCTCAACCTTTCAGGCTGATTGATTAGTTGAATCCATATTTACAGTGGTAGCCAGGGAAATTTTTGGTCGAGTGTAACTACTGGTTTGGGGTTTTATTATTTAGAGGACAGTAGCCATTAGGATTTCCAGTTGGGGATCTGGCTGTGTTGTTCTAGAAGCTGCGTAAGAGACCATGCAGTCAAACTGAGTTCTGGCTTAAGGAAGGTTTGAACTGTTTCAGTACCCGCCTGGCCCCCATATGATACACAGAGTATAAAAGCATAGCTCTCATGGTGGGAGATTCATATTATAAAATGCAATGAGTTATTTTTCTGGCTTTTTGCAACTGCGTTCAGTGACAAAGTGGCTCTGGTTGCTGAAGGCTGAGCTGTTGGTGCTGCACTGACTGCGTCCCTATAAAAATTCTACAGCAGTACATAGTCACCTTAGTGCAACGTTTTAGCAGTCAAGAGTTTGTTGGGCAGTGCACTGTGTGAGGTACAAACTGAAACTAAATCCTTATAGCTAAGGAAAGATGCTAATAAAATTAAAAATGAGCAAGAGCTAAAAAGAAGTCTGGCTGCTGCTTTTCACTTTTTTCCCCAGACTCCTCAAGGTACAGATTAACCTTTTGTCTCATACCTCCTCCATATCTCAGGTTCCTGTAGTTACATCTATGTCTGTCTGAAATACACAAAAAATCTGTGTTCAGAAAAATCCTTGGCAATAAAATAGCTTCTTTTTTTATTATCGTATTTTAGTTTCCTTAGCTTTATCTGCCCTGTGGAAGAAACAGCCTGCATAATGATAAAGGACTTAATAGTTTTCAAGTTGTGTTAAAACTACGTTGTTCCTCTGTATTTGCTGATGAAATTGCTGAGTTATTGTGGATATTATTTCAAATCCTAATGTCATCCTGAGTGACACGCAGACTGCTTTTTATCTTTGTTCTCTTGAAGCGGGTGAGATACCCTACGTAAGCAATGGAGCACCCAGAGCGAAAGGCAGAACGACTGGGTGCACAGAGCGTGGGCGATGCCTTACGCACCCCGTGAACTAAGCAGGCGACTGTGTACAACTGAGTCACTGCAAGTGTTTCTTGGAATTTTTCTTAACAGAGTCATTTTTATCTTGTTGAGTTAAGGAGCCATTACTGTCTTCAAGCTAGCTTCCATCCTGTCAGTGGGACAGACTTTTTCTTCTGGTCTCAGCTAGGATCTGACAAAAATCATTAATTAATTCCACCCTGGTACAGCTAGTCCTGTGGTTCTGTCCTCCTCTGAAATGAAGCTAGTGCTTACTGTTCTTCCCACGGGGACTCGGGGACAATTAGAGGAGATTGGTGAAGAAGAATGGAGCAGCTAAATTGGCCAATTAATCACTGTTTCTTGCTCGCTTGCTTAATTTAGAGATGGATTTTGCATCCCTTGGTAGCAGAGTGGCCTTTTTAAAACAAACAAAAAATCCCAGGTAAACACTTTCTGTTCACTGAGCAGTTAGGTATATCAGCTAGACAAAGGGTGAGCTGTATGTCCTGTCCCTCCTCGTGTTTTCTTGACTTCTTTGGAGCAAAAGCAAAAGGCTCACCATGGCCTGGCCTGCCCAGTATTATCCCTGTTTGATCATAGAGATTTGGTTGACTCTGAAGTTTTCCATAAGTATTATTTAGTATTCATCTCTTTCTGCAGAGATGCCCTCCATTGTGTTTAAATGCAGATTGGTATCTGTAAGATATATATTAATTAGTAGTTTGAGGATCAGAAAACTTTCCATGCTCTTATTAAGAGCTGGAGAGGAAATGTGTTTCCTCCCTGGTGAGGCTGCCTCCCTGCCCGAATGCTTCATCCCCCTGCCCCACCTTAATCGGGCAGAGAGTCTGTGCTTTTATGTTGGACAAGTCTTTACAGGGCAGCCTTCGCCTCCAGATTTGTATTAGAGCCATCGTTGTGTCCAGCCAGGCGAAGCATGCGCGGCTGCCCCGGGTGGGCTGGCACCGAGCAGAGCAGCCCGGGCATCAAAAGGGCATGAGGTGCACAGGGTGTGTTTGGCTCGAAGTCAGTGTATAAGCAGCATTAGAAATGCTTTCTGCTGATATCTGTAAAAGTTAAATTCCTCCCTGGTATGAAATCCTGGACCTATGACTCCTCCACACGCAGCAAAACAAAAACAGCCATCTGCTTGCCATCTTCTTAGCACATTTCTGGTTTGGGTTTGTTGTTTGGTTGGGATTTTTTCCTTCTTTCTTCCGAGAAAATTGATGTCCTGCTTTCAACCCCCTCCTACTAGGAAATTAACTTAAATGGTAATGAAAATTAAAGAATCCTGCAGGAATGAACACAGCTATATTCTGCTCCATCCCAGCTGTGAAGACGAAAGGGAAGGAATCTATTTTAGACCTGGGTCCTCAAGCAGAGGTGAGTCTGCGCGCAGCAGGACGCGCAGCTGATGCCATCCTGGCAGAAGAGGGCTGACGAGGTGGGAACCGCGAACAGGAGAACATGCAGCCATAATTCCAAAGTTGTTTAGCGCTGCGTCATTGGTATGTGTCAGGCAATGCTAGCTAGTGAGCTGAAGTGCTTGTGCTGTGGTTTAGAATGATTTAAGTTCGTATCCCTGGCCTAGCCTGCTGTTAGGCACATGTTACTTGGTGGTTGTATGAGCTCCAAGGATATTCCCTCTTCTCCCTCTGTCTCCCATTAAATAACAAGATTACAGCAAATTGTTGGCCTAGATATAGCTTGCTGCGCTCCCCAGGTTGTAGATCAGACTCTGACCTCGTTCTGTCTTTGCTCTCTGACGTCTACATCCTGTGAAATCTGCTGGGTCCTTCATCCTTACGGCTTTGCTCTTCATGTTTCTTTACCGTTTCGCACCCAGAGAGCCGTTTTGCTGGGCACGAGCGGTGGGATAAGCATGGTTCTCAAGCAGCTCGCAAGGAGCTTGAGTTGCTCCTGTGTACTGGGTCCCTGGGATATCTGCGCTACTCTGAGGTGATCCAGACCTGAAAGCTGGGACAGAAGGAAACCAAGCTTCACTGTCACGAGTTTTCCTAGAGCCTGAGCGCTCGCAGCCCTGTGGGATGTCCCCCAGCAGGGCATCAGGCTGCTGGTGAGCTGCTGTCAGCTCCTGCTTGTGAACCTCTCCTGGCCCCCTCTCCCCCGCTTCTCCCATGCGTGCATCTTGTGCCCCTTGAGCTTAGATTGACTGGCCTGTAAGGTCAGAAAATTTGACCACTCTTTCTAAAATGAGAGCCACCCAATGACCAGATTCGCAAGGAGGACTGTGGAGGCATTTCAGGAAAGTTTTCCAAATGTAGCTTTTTTTTTAATTTCCCCCCCCCCAAGCAGAAGCAGCCCAAATATTTTGAGAAACTCTGTGAATGAAGTTTTTTTACCACAACAGCAGAAAAGCTGATTTGGGTCAGTAAGCCCTTTAGAGCTTGAAGCAATAGTCGGATTTTTTTTCCCTAGATTTTGGTGGGGTTTTTTTTACTTTCAACACTCTGTAGCAGAACAAAACTGACATGCTTCTGTCCCTAGATATTAAAACAGCAGGTTCTGGTGTCTTAGAAATATCCTCTTTCTGCCTTCCAGTACTTGCATCCAAACCAAAATCTTTAGTGAATTCAGTTTGTGAAGCATTTCAGTTTTGAAGAAATGTCATTTTAATTCTTGCAGTCAGGTCAACTGGTTGTGTTATTTGCTTATATGCAGGTGCTGTTTGCATTCTGGGGACAAGGAATTAGTCTGTACCTCTACAAGGTGCTTCCTATCAGTCTGAAAGCACTTTTTAAATAAATAGTCGGACACCCACTTCATTGAATGAAAAAAGTATTAAAAAAGTAAACCAAGAACGTTGTGTGTATTAGTATGCAAGGACATTAGAGCTGTGGTATCCAAGTAGCGCATTTTTAACTCTCATGCTCTTCAAATAAAGACTTAGCATATATTTGTGCAGCAAAACAGTACGATTTTTCGTGCTGGTCTGTACTGTTGCAATAGCAGATATTTAGGCAGTGGATAAGCTACTGGGTAAATTTTCACATGCTTTCTGACCTTTCTGATGCTGGCATTGCCTAGTCCTCTCAAGTAGCAACTGAGATAATTTGGCCCTTGAGATAAAGAAGGAGAGATAAAGTTATTTTTAGCGATCGCTTGCTTTAGTTCTGGCATTTTGTTCTGTCCTGCACATCCTCCTCACAGAGTGGAAGGATGCAGCTTGTTTATTATGTTTTACCATATCTACTGTGCTGGCTTTTGATACCAGGCAGAGCTGAGGTTTGCCCTTCGGCAGCTTTCCCACCAAAGCAGGGGCAGTCCCCTGCATTCCGGAGATCACAGACCAGCCATGAATCGTCAGTTTTCAATTCTTGTCTTTAATTTTTGCCCCCCCTTTGCAGTCCAGGTAGTTAGAAGTCTCCTTTCTCTCTTAGAGGAAATTTCTTTTTTTTTTTTTTTTATTTCTTTTCCTACAGTTCAGATTCCAGGAACTGAAATTTCTAAGAAAACTTGAAATGCTGGGGGAAATACTGTCACTTCAGATATAATCTTTACAACTGTAGAAAATAAGTATGCTTGTCTTCTGTAAGCTACAGTAAGCGTGTTTAATAGTGTTTGGAACCTTAAGAGGTTTCAAATGTTTTCAGCTTATTGTTAGTTCTACTTGTGGGCACTACGTCTACTTCCAACCCTTTATTTCTTGATCCTGTGTGTTTAATATTATGGAAGAATTTGGTAGCGTTATGCATATGGAGGCTTAGCACCACTTTTTAGTCATAGGGCCAACAAGGTCTGGCATTACAGGCTCTTAGTGGGGTGTTTCCTGGGTGCCCCTGTTCTCCTCTGCGGCCGTCTCTTCCCCAGCGTCACTGGGGAAGGGCATTTCCTCTCTGCCATGAATATTTGCTTCTGTGTGGCACCTTGGTAAGAACTGAACTTCCTCTCATCAGGCTGGCTGCACGTAGGCAGCTCCTCAGTCCATCTTGAACTTTCTGACTTTCTGGTTATTCAGCGCAGGTGTTCTAATGTGGACTGTCTTTCCCCGAAACAAATGGAAACGCCGGTTCCAGGACAACACTGCGTGTGTTGGAGGGTAACGGGGTGTATGTGTGGGAAGAAAAGTATCAGGTTAGAAAAAATATTGAGGATATATACATTTTTATTTATGTTCTGTATTTAGGTATGAGAAGGGAAGGTTTTTTTTTGTTTTGTTTTGTTTTGCAGTTCTCTAAAGCTCATAAAGCATCTGTTTCTCAGCTTCTATCGCTCTTGCTTGAACCGAGGTTGTTGTTGGTCCTGGTTCCCCTTCAAGGAGGCTTTGTCCTGCTAAAGGGGCCCATTGAGAGGGCCAAAAGCACGCAGGCACAGGCACCTGACATTCAACATGCAACTGCTTATCTCCTGACAGCGTATTTGTGGAAATACGGATCTTGATACTAATAAACTAGGTAAACTGCAATTACCTATGATTTCTCTTTCTGAAAAAGGAATTGCACAGAAAAACAGAAAGTGGAAGCAAGAAAATACTCTCCAATTTTTGGAACTTTTGTGATGAGCACTTTCATGCCAGACATGCCTCATGCCTCTCAATCACTTGATGAGATGAATAAATCTCAAAGCTTCACGAGAACACTTTTCTCCTCCTCGTGTTTTGGCTCTTCATCCCTTCCTCTCGCTGTTCATCTCTGCATCCACGTGTGGAGCTGAACTGGACTCAATGTCTTTAAAGCTTGGGGAAGGTTCAGTTCAGGTCTGGGGCACAGCTGTTGGTTTTTCATTTTGTTCAAGTCATCTTCTCTAGCTGAAGTCCTTCTGACTGAGTAAGGATGGTTGCAGGATGCCTGGCTGTTTGGCCATAGATACAGGGGAAAAACTTTCACTGTTTTTAATCGTTTGAAGTTTCCTATCTTTCCTGTTTCACTTCAGCGCGTTCTTAAAAAGGAAGGTTGTTGATATTTCAACCCTGTCCTCTTTCTGTTATTTAGAGGGCTGAACAGTTCATTTTCAGAAAGAGCGATAAGATCATCTGGCAGCCGAAAATGTGAATAATTCTGTTCCCTAGTGTGTGCTCTAGACTCCCCAAAAAAAGAACTTGGACATAAATATTTGATCCAAATGAAGCCTATGGTCAGATCCCATGAACTGAAGAAATTTGGTTTCTGTTCCCAGTTTTGCAGTACTGTGCTGGGTAAATGCCTCACTTCTCCATCTGTGAAATGGAGATTTTTTATTTATTTATTTATTTTTCTCTCAGAGGTCCTGAGTTAACAAGTTTGTATGGTGGTCTGAAAACAAGTGCTTTAGAAGTGGTTTGTACTAAGGTTTCTCTGATTTGCAGCTGATATATAATAGCAGGGAAAGACTCAGAACCATCGTACGGAGCCTCAGACTGATTGTGTTTAACTGCGTCTCCCAGAAGACCAGCCTGGTTCCCAGGCGTAAGAGGAAAAACAGAGGATGATGTTCAGGCCACGCTGAATTGCGGAAAATGTTGCTGTTAGCATTAGGGGATCAGGACTGTATCTGTAATCAATACAGATCTGGAGATCTCTTTTGTCATGGTCATAGGACCAGACTCGTACAGCTGTTTAGCACTTAGCAGTGCTTTTTTTTTCTTGGCCTTTTTTGTTGTTTTGATAGCTAGAAATATAAATACCTTTCTGTCTGGACTACTTACTAAGGTAAAGTGGTGTATACTCATGACTACTAAAATAACACTTCTGCTGAATAAAAATAGCATTTTTACGCAAGTTGAACACAAGAAGATGAAATAAAAATATTTGGGACACAGGAAAAAGGAACTTAAGTTTTTCAGCAAAAAAAAGAAGGGGCTGAAAACATTGTAATGAGATTAGTAGACGGGAGGGCTCGTATTTCTGAGAGAGTGCTGAACAGCTTGTCATAAGAAGAGGAAATAATGCTCTTTTTTTGATCAACTTTGTTTTAGAAGCAGCAGCATGCAAAGTTAGATTATGCAAGGAATAAAATTTGGGGAGGAAAAAGGACCGGTGGTGGAGGGGGGAAAGTAGTTTCTCATACAAAAGAAAGCAAATTTCAGAACTTTCTATTTTAAATAGATGGACCTTTTTGAGCTGCAATTTTTTCTCTTTAACCACAGAAATGCTACTTAATTTTGTTGAAACCTGTTTCTGAAAGGCAGATTAGTCAAAATGACATGTTTGCAATGGAAGATTCTTCCGCCAAATAATATTTCAGCAGCTTTTGTGTGGCTCAGACCAAAACCAGGGTCCTAAAACAGAGGGGACGGGGCAGCTGCATGTCTCTCAAGCCCACTCCTTCAAGGTCAGCCCTTCCAGAACAGGGTCCTCTCCCCTCTGCCCTGCTCCGCCTTTCTCACTGTAAAATGCCACCTGCTATATCCATTTACACTGTGACACCCCTGAATAGCGTATATTCTGTGCATCCTTTACACCGTGATAGAGACCGCGCCTTTTGCGGGCTCTGGTTTTGCTGTTAGCAGTACTGTGACGCTATGGAAATATGGCTTGGGTGGCCACATGGAATTAAACTTTGGCAGACACCGTTGCAGGGGAATGTGTTTTATGATATCCCTCTAAGACAACATGCGTGGTTTTATTACTTTAAAAATAAAATCTCAGAAGCACAGCTTTTAAAGAGTCGTACTGGTTTGAAAGACAGGATTTCAAATCATGGAAAAACCTGCAGCCGTTGTGAAAAATCTGGTTTTACTTTGACTTCTAGAAATCTCCACTGAAATTACTCCCATTAGCGGGGCTGAAGCTGACTGCTGATTTACCCCTGTACAGCACAAGCCCGCTATTCATCTTCCTGGCTTTTGCCTGTTTATATCCAGTATCTCTGCAATCCAGATGGGGAAAAGCACATGTGACAGCGTGTGCGTGTGATTTGGAGCAGCAGATGGGTGCGAATGACAAACTGTTGCTTGTGTAGGCACCTACCTAGAGATTACTCAGAGTCCTGCCTCTGTGTGTTGTTGTTCTGTTCCTATGCACTGTTATCGACGAGGGCACTGTCGGGGCTCCCGCTCCTGAAGCTTTACCTAACTTGACAGAGATCCTCTGCAGGCATCCAGATTTCAGTACCTTTCAGTACCGATGTCGTTCGTGATGTGCCTTCCGTCTAAGGAAGCACTGACCGTGTTAAAAACTGTATAGGGAGAAAAGCAAGGTGGGATCGACTTTATATTCAAACTCCCTATTAAAGAGAGATCCTGCTTCAGTGTCTTTTTGTTCCCCAAGTGGACCTGTCACCCTGCATTTCTTGCCCTATTTGAGTTGACCTTTCCTTTTCTGCCCTTGCTCTGAATGTGTTCTGCGTAAAGAGGAAGCGATGGAAAGTGAAGTGCACTGAGAGAGGCGAGGCCGGTGTTTCTGTCGCGGTCCTACACCTACAGGTTTTTATATTCTCGCTGCACGGGCATGCCATTGTCAGCTGGCACAGAATTAAGTGCATTGTCGACAGCATGACCGCAACGAAAATGCTGCTGTCTCCAATACGGGGG